>JAZHGK010006805.1:0-52721 GCA_037855215.1 Waitea zeae | reverse complement strand
AGCGAGGGTCACGAACTGTCTCCAGACAAGAAAGATCATACGACGCCGTTGCTGCAGGCACTGGCGGTAGAAATGGCGAGGGAGACCGAGACTCGACTGGAGAGGCGTGGCCATCCTGGATCTCCTGTGTTGCAGGTCCTTCAAGTCGAGATTGGATGGCGCGCATCACCCTGTCGGTGAGATCGGCCACCGCTGTCCGAGTCTCGTCGCCTATCTCCAACGTCTCAACGTCAACGTCATCTTGAGGGGCATGCCGAGCAGCGTCTTGATCGTCCATGATCCAAAAGTCGTGCTCCTGTATATCCTCGTCTGACAACTTCCAGCAATTATCCGCACACGCATCGACCATTGTCAAGTCAAGCGTGATACCAAGTGGTGACCATTGCCACCCAGGCCAGGGGAGAGCTGTTGACGGCTTCAACAAACGGTCGCTCTGGCTTCTTGACGCCGGGAGGACGGGCACGCAAGCGGAGGACCCTGCTCCGGTGGGTGGGGACGGTGAGAGTAGCCGCACACGCGAGCGATGAGGAGAAGAAGAAGTAGGCGTGTCGAGGACCTGGTTTCCGTAAGTATGTGAAGGGCGGTTCGATTACGTGGCCGAAGTTTGCCTACCTCATGAATATAGCCCACATAGCGCCCAGGTGAAAGAGGCGCTGTTTCTAAATCTGAGCCTGGGTATACATATCCGTGCGCTTTCAGGCTGGCCTGAAGGTCGAGTTGAAGCACGATATAAGCCCCTTCAACAGGAAATGCCATAGGAAGGAAAGGTCGATTATGATGGTTGTTTAGACGTAAGTTTGACAGTTGTTGGGTCATCAGATTATGGGGTGATTGAGATGGTTATCGTCGAAAGATCAATAATGACATGAACAATCTGATAGTGTAAAAAGATTCCTGCTCAACTGAAGCCAGGAAAAGGGAAGTACGATAAAGCTGTTGAGAACGAGTTCATCAACCTGATAACACGAGGAAATCTTGCGGAACCACACACCCAGTCACACAACCAGAGGCAGCTTACTGTGTTTGCTCGTTCTTCGTACCAGCAGGTTCCTCAACTTGTTTCCCTTCAGCAGGCTCCTTAGTGTCCGCCTCATCCGGCTCTAAGCCACCGAGCAGTTCATCTAGAGCCCCTATGAGCCCATCCAGCCGATTCTCAACCCCGCTGGCAATCCCGTTTGCCTGATCCAGCTGGCGAAGCAGCGCGGCGAGGTCGTTATTGTTCAGCTCACAGTCCGGATCTGCCGCGCCGTTGGTCGCTGCTAGTAGACTCGCCAGCGCCGCTACGTCGGCGTTGAGGCCGGTTGGGATTGCGTCTGCGCTGATAGGTTTTTGCTCGGAGGTCATAAGTAAGTGAACTAAGTCAGGAGAGACTCAGAAGTTGTGACAAAGGAATTTAAAAGGAAAAGATTCGCTTCGGACAGGAGTACCGAGGCTCCCGTTTTCGTGTTCCCTTTGCCTCTAGCCATCTCGTATGTACTCGCCTTCTAGGCCCAGAAAAGACTGAAGTACCTCCTGGCATAGCCTTGGGACATCAAAACCAGGTGAGCATCATATCGCCTATTCAGGTACTTATCGCTTCTTTTAAACTCGCAACTTATGTAAAGGCCTTGAATCGTTCACTTCCGAAACTACGGCAGGGACATGCCACTATGTGCTACGGGTGCAAAGTTGATACCTTCTTACGCCCTTGGCTTCGTTCCAAGCAAGGGTGATTTTCACACGTCTGAGATAGCGAGAAGTCAACCCCAGCCTCTCCCACGATATCGGCGGTATCACTCCCTAGTTCCGCTATTTTCACAACCAATCCAGGCCAAAGAGGTGGTATTGAGCCGAGAGAGCTATGTGAACATGATCTTCAATCTGACATTGCCTGTAGACGCTCGTCGTCTTTTTGTTTAACTGTCTTGAAGGGTTTCCAATAAGCCTTGATCTCCAGGAAAGTCTGTCAGAAGACATGATCAGTTGTGCCCTGATCATGTCCCACATGTTGAGGTTGCCTCATTCATCGTGAACTTCGTGAACTTCGGGATCTTAGGCCCGCATAAAAATGAGACATCGTTTCATTGGAGTATCAGCGATCAGTTACTTGGACTTGCTACTGAATATACATACTTTGCCTACGGCATCTATGGTCACAAAACTTTAAACTGCTTTCCCTCCGTATTAGTAACAACATGACCCGTGAAACGTCTTCTACAGGTGTATATAAGCCTTCTGGAACGTGACCCCAACGGTTTGTCGCACCTTCCTCTTCGAGCGGTGATTGAGATGGACGCGTCACTGCTGAACACGAGGAAACTCGCACTCATCGCTTTACCTATCATATGCATTGTTGCAGCATCCTGGTGGCTTGACCTTTCTAGAAAAACAGGATCTGGAGAGACACCGACAACGGCTGGCAAAGGTCCTAAAGAAGAATATGAAGATATATCGCAATACGTGCCGCTTGCTCAAAAAGGCGATCTCAAGGGCGAGGTTACCGTGAAGCAGATTTTCGTCCATCCGATCAAGGTAGGACTTGTTACGGAGTACTTTCATACACATACGACGCTGACAAGCTGGCAATCAGAGCTTCAAAGGTATTTCTATCAAACAAGCGAGGTACTCTCCTTCCGGCTTAGAAGTAGGTTGTATTCAAACCATGGTGCCCTGCTACGTACTGAAACACACATTCTAGTTTGATCGAAACTGGGTTGTACTGGACGTTGAAAAAAACCGAGTTTTAACAGCCAGGGATATTGGGAAGGTAAGTCCTTCTTTTCTCTGCGCCATTCACGATGCTTATAGATCTAGATGGTGCTCATAACTGTTGAGATCGTCCGTTATAACTCACCGTATCAAGGAGTCCTTCGCATAAATATCCCTAGCGAAGGCGGTGGTAGCAATACAGCTAAACGTGTAGAGGTGCCACTGCAGCCAACAGAGTTGATGCTCTCTGAATGGAAGACGTGAGACTCTCGTCTTGGAGGCATAAACGCGTCTGACTCGATTGGTTTTACATAGCATCTCAGATATCTCAATGCTTGCTTGGGATGGCTTCGATGCTTACGTGGTCCAAGCACTACCTTCGTCCGCTTCTCCGCACGAACTCCTCTCGGAGTACCTCGGCCGGCCGGTGTTGCTTTGCATGAAAGGGCCAACACCACGCGCCTGCATCCCCAGCGCTAACTTCCCAAGTCTAGGCACCGAAGAGATGCCGGCCCACGTTGCCTTCCAAGACATCTACCCGATCATGCTTGCGAGCGTGGAGAGCCTCGAAGAGACTGCCGACCGCGTGAGGCGCGCCGAGGCGGCGGGCGTGAAGGGCGTTGTGGAGGAATGGACGAAGGGAGAGAAAAAGCTGAAGATGGAGAGGTTCCGACCGAACGTGGTGCTGGAGGGCGCAGGCGTGCCGTTTGCGGAGGACTCGTGGGAAGAGATCACTTTCGTTCGTCCTGGAGAAGCCAGTGAAACGGCACTAGTGTTGAAATTGGTCGCAAAGTGTACGCGGTGCTTGGTGTGTTTTAACACTGGTATTCGCAAGAGATGCGCTTTTCTGAACCGAATATAGCTGCCAAACGTCGACCCGCAAACGGGGGTTCGCGACACAGCTGTACCTTTCAAAGTCCTTGCCAAGTTCCGCAAGGGCCTCGAGAACACTTTTGCAAGCGAGTCTTGTTTCGGTGTGCTCGGCGTGCCCAGCGCCGGCGGTGTGGTTCGTGTTGGCGACCGTATTGACATCCGGAAATGGTATGGAGATCAGTGAGGCCTCAGATGCCTCCCACCAGTAAGCTGGCTGAATGTAAGATGCTGAGTACCTGTATTACGCAGTGATCACTTTATGCACAACTTGCTTGAGGGCTTGGATCTTGATGAGGACCTGCCAGAAAGTGGTCAATCGTAGTTCTTTCTGAAGGATCTTGTTTCTTTTGTCAGTCTGACGCTTTTGGACTAGAAACAGACTATGCAAGGGGGGTGACCGTCAGCGCGGAAACTGATCAAGAGCCCCGAAAGACAATTACATAATCAGCCGCAGGGTCGAAACCCCAAGTCTTTTCTTCGGCCCGACTTTCTTGGATACTTGGCGTCTACTAAACCGCCACGCTCCTCGTCGAAAGTCTTACCGTCGCTTTCGTTTGTAATCTCTCTTGCCATCTGGGGAACATGCAGAGCACCCATGAAAATACCGACGTATGGGTGCCGCCGACCTACAACACTGTGCATGAGCCTCGCTTAGACTATTCGGGGAACGTCGACTGTTCTCCTTCTGGCCACAGCTTTGCCCGAAAATTCAAATGGCGAGTACGATGCGTCAAGCTGAATAGGGTGAGAGGACATATATGAACTGAACACAATTCAGGGCTCCAGACGGATCAGTTGCTTTGGCACAGTGTGAGGATAAGACGTTTCGGTTCCTACGGCTGTGGGTGGACGTTCCTTTTGTGGGTGATCCATTATGACGTGACTGAAACCAGACCAAAAGAGGTTCTCCCATCCGCACCTTCTAGCCAGGATGGTACGTACCGTCGAGGTACCAGCTTCTCATTTGACAGTGTCTTACGCAGTCTCCTACAGGTGCTTCTGCTCGTCAGGACTTTCCTCAGCCCGCTCCCACTCTGGACTTTGCTTGGTACCCACGCGCGACCATCCTCGACGCGGCTTCGTTCTGCTTCGTAGCCTCGGTCAGGGAGTGCCCCGTGAAGCTGCTCGACGGCTCCAGTGGCAGGGTAGGGCACCTATTTTGTGATATGCGTTCGTTCGTACTGACTTGTTTTGTCAGCTCAGAGCATCGTACCGGATTGTGGATCATCGTGAGCGTCAGATAGCACCCCACAGCCTGGTGTTTACCCCAACAGCTGACAAGTGCGTCTCGACCTATCGTTCTCGTCAATCATGCAACTGACAAACGTTTCGTAAGGCTCTACTGTGGCTTTGAGGATGCCATCGAGATATTCGACTTGCAGTACCCTGGGGAAGGCACTCGCCTGGCGACTACCCCCTCGAAAAAGACAAAAGAAGGCCTGAAAGGTGAGCTGCAATCATCAACAGAGGTATCGCTCCTCTAACGTGGTTCAGGCATCATCTCTGCTCTCGCATTCGCACCGACCTATCCCTCCAGTCTCTTCGCAGCGGGGTCGCTCGTGTCGTCAGAGGCCAACATTGCTCTCTTTGACTCTGAGAGTGACGAGATTGTTGGGTTTCCATGCTCTCCGCCAAATATTCGTGCGAGCATCTCGCAGCTGGCTTTCAATCCAACTTCCCCTCATCTATTGTACGCTGCATACCGCCGTGTGGGTGCAGTATGTGAATGGGATCTTCGTGGAGATACAAGCCATCCAACGCGCGTCTTTGAGGGCCAGAACGTAGGATCCTCCACCAATCAGCGCGTACACTTTGACGTTGATATCGGAGGGAAGGTGTTGGCCATCGGTGGCGAGGTAATTGTCTACTTTGGGCGGCAATCGTCGTTTTCTCACTTCTTTTTTTACTTTTAGCGCGGGCATATCAGCATATTCGACTTGTTTACGTCCCCTCATACAATTCTATCAGAGAGCAACGCGAACACGTACCCCACAATAGTCCCAGATCTGGAATGGAAAGCTCATTCAGGTACGAGCCTAGTGTCCCTGATCTTTTCTTGTTCCAAAACCGACGCTGAGGCGGCACAGATACCGTTGGCTCGGTTTCATTCCATCCGTTGAGCTCGAAGCTGCTATCTGTCTCAGGGTCCAGGCATTTCGAGACGGACGAAATCGAGTCCGAAAGCTCCAGTGACAGCGATGCCGATGGACAGCCGAAGAGAGTCTCGTATCGACATTCAAAACAGCTGGTGCCATCAGTAGTAGATACGACCTATAAGCTCTGGGATATGCAGTGATAGTGCGCAATGTTGAAAATCGAAACCATCTTCCAGGAGGACACCATACCAAGTGGCATAATATCCACCAGGGGTAGATTAAACATAGTAGTGCCCGCATCATGGGATGCGCCTACACAAAATTCTCTCAAGTGGTACATTTAAAAGAATGCGATCACTGTTATATAGTAGCCCTCTTCTCGTTTCCTATGTTTGATCGTCTACTGGCCATTCTAATTGGCCCTTCAGCTTTCTTTGTCTTAAATTCATAAACAATTGCCAGTCGCCCAAACTGGGTCTGTCTACAATACTTACGTACTAAGGACGAAGTATACACAGTTATATACCCACGAAATGATAGGATCGAACGGAGTACTTTTCTTGGTGCCTGGTACCTAGCCTGTTTATCTGCTAGATAGGTACCGAGTTTCTGTGCATAAGCAAACACTGAATGTTCTCGGCAGGCTTATGGCTGTTGCTTGAGGACCGAGATGAAGCAAGGTTATCCGCCACGTGACTGTGGACCCGTCAAACTGCCACTGCGTGCCCTCCAAAGCCTCTGACTGAAAACCTATATCTGGTTAGTTCAATGGCACGCCCAATCCGATCGGGGCTTTGAAGGATGTAGTGTGGCGCACGTTAAGCGTTGTCTGGACCCTCAGAGACATCGATGGTGCACCATCCTCAAGCAGCGTACTTGGTCGACTTCAGATCGTGTTGCAATCAGGCTGGGCCCTCTGATTCGCTCAGCTTCCTCAAATATATATATATAATTTGGCTCCAATAGACTTACCCTCCGCTACCTATCATTGACAGTTGTCGCTTTTACATTAGGCACTCCAAACTCAAAAGCGAGCGATTTTGAGTTCGGCCGTACCCGCGTATCAGCGGTACCGCTTCTTTCTCAACGAGCAAATGTGCCTACGACAGGTATCGTTGGCCCAGCTCCGACCGAATATCTGTCTACCAACACTCGCACCGCCACGCTCCTGACTACTTGGGGCGTCATTAATCTGACTTATCAGCGCGAGCTAGCGACCACTGCACATCGTGGCCTTGTCGTGGCCGCTAGTACTTGGTAGGCGCCCCTCTCACCGGACTATAAAGCTTCCAAGCTTGGGACAGAGACCATGCACTGGCATCCAGTGACCCAGCCAACCTCACAGCCCGCTTGACGCACCTACTCCTCCAGTTCTCAGTACTCAGCATTGAACTTCGCCATTTGTCCTTTGGCCATCATGCGCTTTATCGCCCCTATCGCCGTTCTCGCCTTAATCGTTATTGTTGCGTCAGCTGCAAAAGAGACTTTTTGCAGCGGGGGTTTGCTCGCCTTAGCTGGAGCTGCTGTGCAGCCTTCAGTGGAAACTTCGTGCTTCGATTATGTCATCCACTGATGACCCGACGATGCAGACGAAAGTATAGCCTTCCAAGTTTTTAACATCGACGGAGTTGAGTGTAGCATAAACGAAGGTGACAAGTTGAACATTATAAGTAATATAGCTAATAGACAATGTATACTATCGGATAAGCAGGATGGCGGGCGTTCGACTGGGGATAACTTCTGTTGCTGGTAAAGCGAAAGGATGGTGGCGATGCGGCCTTTTGTGGAGTAGCTGTGCAACCTCCGAATAAGCTCCTACCCCCTCAGCAAAGTCTCTAATGGTTCCGCGTCAACAAGGGCCCCGACAAAAGGGCGAACCGTGTGGACCCATATTCGGAGAGTGTGACTTGGGATTGATTTGTCAGCCCACAATACCAGGAAGTACGCAAATACATACTTGACTCCAGCTTTCAGGGGCTCGGTTCGTTGCTGACATGTTTGTAGTTGTAGGAACGTGTCAATAGTAACGGCTGCTGTTGATACATTGAAGCATGGATGCAGGAAAGCAACTCGGGAATATCCACGGCCCCTTCCGTCCCATCAGCTTCCTTTTTTTTAACACTTCCTTACGTTTGTGTCGTGTCATTTGATCTTGAAGTGTCATTTGCGCATACATAGCATCCTGCCGTATCTTGAGTCATGCTTTCTTCCCGGAAAATACACATTTCTCCCCGCAGTAGTCGTTATGTGATGTAGCACTCGGAGGGTGGGAAGCGTCCCTTCAAGTGCTTAGTATATTGACCCCGGCTCAAGTCTCCGGCCTCGGGGACCGGGCCAGCGCAAAGCCCGCGACTGGTTTTACTTTTGACCTTTGACCGCCATTCGGTTCTGAACGTTCTTGAGGCCGAGCACCCAGTTTTACACCGATTAGTGCAATGTCTGATGAATTTGATGCTGACCTTGCACTGTAAATGCATCACCTGTTCACATACTCTGTCGCTCACCGGCTACCTTTTTCAGCGCATTAGCGCTAAGCGTACAGGACACGGGTCGGGAAGAATCCCGCCTGCGTCGCTCGCCTTCAATCACCATCTCTGACGACTCGGTTGAAGAGCTGCCTAGGGCGGCTAGGCTTGATCCTGACGCGCAATTTGAAGCCGACCTGGCTCGTGCTCTCAAGCTTTCTGAAGCGAACGAAGGAGAAGTGGAACCAGTGACGGGGGCAAAGCCCTCGGCGACGTCAGACACAGCGAACCCCGCTTCGCCCAAGTTGCAAGCCACGTCGGTGACACCTGTGGCTCTTTCGTCTGACGTGAATGAACCGCCACTCCCTACTGCTAGCACAGCTTCCTCAGGAGGCTTTCTTTCCGAACGTGCACAAATGGAGAAGGCGAGATTGGAGCGCCTCGCTCGCTTACGACCGGAGGCTGCACAGACGCCTGTGCCGTCCACGAGCAACAGAAAACGTTCTCGTAGCGCCACTGCCTCCTCTGACTCTGACGAAGGAGGTTCTTCTGGAGGTGGCAACAAGCGGTTGCATGTCCGTTCGAATGAGACTGAAGTAAAAGGGAAGGCCAAATCGAGCAACGAGCAGTTGTTTTACGACGTGCCTTCTTTACGTCAGACGGCGAACTCTCTTGTCGACCCTGCTAAGGATACCAAGCCTGTCTGGAGGCTTTCAGAAATTATTGGGCCTGTATGTACACTGCTTGAGAGAGGTTCTTTGCACCACTGAACAACTAGCAGAAATCTGAACTGGCGCTCGCAATAATCTCCTCCTATGCCATTGATTGGGCATGGTTATACGCTCTGTTCGATCCTCTTACTCCAGTTGTGTGCGTTTCACAGCCTGACGAGAGTGGAAATTCGAGCTTGAAGGAGGTGCTTCCCGGATGGATCAAAACCACTCCTTTTATAAAAGGTGGTTGGGGGTGTCAACACATGAAGGCGAGTATCAACACTGATTAACTATTGATTTTAACTTAACAATCTCATAGTTCATGCTTGTGAGTTCCAGATTTCATACCACCTCACGAAAAAATCGATGATTATATTTCATCCACCGGCCCTTTGTAGCTATTTTACAAATCGGGCCGCCTTCGTGTTGCTATCAACACGGCAAACTTCGTGCCGTATGACTGGAAAGAAATTGAAAACGTGAGTCTTTATTAGTTAGTCTTGGTTTTTGTTCCATGACCATCTGATTTTTAGACTTCTTGGGTTCAAGATGTTCGCCCTCGTCCCTCTCCCGTTCCGCCCATCGATTTTAGAAAGCAAACTCCTCCCGGTACAGAAGAGGATTTTGGCCAACAATTTGAGCGCGTTCTTCGCGCAGTCAATGTTGAACCGGCATTGCGCACCCTAAAGATGAATGGAGTACGTTCTATTACGCTGTCACGACCTTGTAAATAACTTAATCGAGTCATGTCAGAGGAGTGATCTCCCTATCAACGTGATTTCAGACCTACGTTCCAAGTGGGATTTTTCGCTTATACGAGCGAAGCTTGTGGCTAGCTTGGCGGGCAAACATGAAGGTTGGCCAAGCGTGATACGCACTGGCCACCCTTCGCTCATGAAGGCCGTGCGTGAATTGAACGCCCGATGTGGTACTGAGCGAAAACTCAAGGTCGAATATCAGGTTGGTGAGCTTATTATTCCACTCACTCGTCCTAACTGGCGAGCAGGGCTCAAGTATCGGCACGTACACTACCCAATGGATTAACGAGTTTTACGACTCATGTCGCGGAGAAAGTGCAGAAGCTTGGCTGGATCGCAAGACGGCGAGGACAAAGCTACCGTATCCAGCAGATTTGAACATCGTTTACCCGAGCGCTCAAACAGTGAAAGAGAGTGTACTTGGCGAAGAAGGAGGAGGAACTATGTTTTGTCGAGCCAACCAATGGGATGGAGCAAAGTTCCCGAGGCAGCTTTTCAGGGACTCGAACAGCAAAAGAGGAAAGGTTCTAATGCACTCCAAGGTGGGTTTTATAATCAGCTGATCTGGTCATTCCTTGTATTCACCACCGTTGACCAGATGATCGTCGCTACATTCAGCGATCCGACATCACAGTCACAGTCGATGCACGCAAAGAATCAACATGACTCGGACACTGAGCCCGAAACCGATGACGAGATTAAAGAAGTAGACCCACACCCAGCAAGTACGGTGGTCGGATGGTGTTATGTTGGTTCACACAATTTTACCCCCTCAGCATGGGGTACATTGAGCGGGAGTGGGTTCAATCCTATCCTCAACGTATGTCAATCTCAATTCTTAATTTTCTGTCAGCTCACACATATATTCTTAAGGTCACAAATTATGAGATAGGTGTCGTGTTTCCTCTGGAAAGTGGTGCAGCCGCGGATGAAGTCGCATGCTGGAGACGTCCCCCAAGGAAGTATAACTTGCCAAAAGAACGACCATGGGTAAGCTAGTGCAAAGTAAATATCCTTTTACTGAAACAAGCAATAGATACAAGATGATTCAAGCGCACGGAAAGCGATACAGGCTTCTTAGCTATAATACTACTTATGTGACGATTTTGTTTTGGTTACAGCCTGAGTCTGTTGGGTTCATACGGTGTAAAGCCACTCTTGGAACATATGTAATAGAAGGTTTTATGGCAAACCTATTTGCACAACATCAATAGAAGTGACGCGGGATTCCTGTTCGTCGAGCTAGTATAATGGATTAGATTAAGCTTCTGAAAGCACATTAGCAAAGCGAACTGACATTTAAGCCAATAACGCGTTCCTCGTCCATGAGAGCGTAGTTGAAAGATACTTGATCTGCGGATACGCATTCTACGTACGGAAGAGAAGATACTAGTTTGTTTTCGAAGACAGTGGTCGTAATTTCGCTTGGGCCTGACACAAGCCTCGCATTTCCGGGTCGGATGACCTTGGGATTGCTTTGGTTTACATAACCGGTTGGTACGTCTCCCGCCTCCACATCGAGGTCCCATCGATTCAGTGCTATTTCATGTCCTGATAGTGCCATATGAGGATTTAATAGCTGAGCTATCACAGTGGCATCTTCTAGAATCGCTTCACCCAATATATCCTCGTGGTTCGGAGAGTCTCCAAAAAGGATGGGTAATGACAACGTCGCATGTTCTGCCCGAGCGACGCGTAGCCGGTTAAAATCAAGGACGCGCATGTGTTTGCACCGCCGTAGATTGGGTTGGAGAGACAGCCTAGACTCGAGCTCAACAGCTCTCGTACCACAGGTTGTTGTAATCCAACGAACCGCCGTGTCTGGATGGTTGAACCAGCGTGTCACTTTTTCACCGTGCCATTGGTCCCATGGTACACCGTCAAACATCTTGCCTTCTGATGTTGACTCGTCAGAGTCTGATACGTATTCTAGGTCAAGCATGCTGTCATCGGATCCTGGAGAGGAGGTGAACCAGCCGATGTCGTTCTCAATAGAGCCAAGCTCTGTGAAGACAGGTTGATCCCTGTTAATCGATTCCGAGGATTTATCGAGTGGAAGCAGCTCGAGTAGTGATTTGCGATGGACAATGCAAGTGAACGAAGGAAACTCGTGGCCCATGTTGGCATTCTGAACGAAGCAGATGAAGTTGATGGTGATGATTGCTTCTTCAGCATCCTCCGAGAAAGGCCGTGTTGAGGTCGGAGAGGAGTTCGAATAATGGCCTTTGCTATTGGGGCCCATAGGATTGGGCTCAGCACGGCATGAAGTCCGAATGAGCCTGGCGCTTTGCCTAACTGTGGGAAGTAGCAGTCGCTGAGTACACTCAAACTTGGGTAAATCTTCTAGACCATCTTCAATATGGTCGATAGTTGGGACTACTTGAGAAGCCGGGCCTGGTTCGAGAGCTGGTATGCGATAGATATCAAGGGAAGCGGCGCGAGCATTTGGGAACATAAGCACATCCGGAGCGAGGAAAACAAAAGAGGAGTATGATCGCCATGGTGCCACAAAATGCTAGATGGTACGATGCGTAAGCGTTAAAACAAAGAGAGTTAGAATATTAATAGTCGACTAACGCTAAGCTTTTTGCCGAGTTTCCAATTAATGAGGTAGAAAATTTCTGGCATTTCGGTATGCGTCATAGGAAAGGTAACCAAGAGTGCCATCAAATCTCCCACGATTTCAAGCATGATTGCAAACTTTCGGCTATAGAAAATTTCCTTCAAAATTGGGATGGCGGGTATTTGTGCATCTGGGTGGGGCTGTCCTGTTGATATTTGTCGAAAATGAACGTTTAGTGTGCGTGAAAACTGCTGAGGTTGCTCTTCTTCTGGTCTACCATTAGGGGTTGTTGAAGAATCTAACACCAAACCGCCTCTGTTTATGACATTAGTTTCTACTAATCACGTTTAGTCTGGTACGCACACAGTGACAAGAGCAACTAGGTCATACTCCTCAGCACAAACGCCGAAATCGACGATGCTTTCCCCAACCTCCACCTTTTCCCATTTTGGCTTTACTTCTTCATCCGAGCCAAACTGCGTTGATGGAAGTCTCACATAGCGCAATGCAACTGTTTCTCTTGCATGATTACCACGGGAATCGTATGTTTCTCCGAGGAAATAATATCCGCCAGTCAAGTCGTATAACCCAGATGGTTCGAAGTCGACGGGAACAGACGTGATGCGCTTGACGCTCATGGACTTCCAAGCTCTGTTCCAGCGGTCCAAGTACTGAAGCCTCTCGGAGACTACTCGTTGGGCAGTGACATTGTTTGTGGTACCGGAGAAAAGTAAGGAAAGCTTATACTGCAACAAAGGCTCCTCCGCGATCAACGTATGCAAAGTCCTACAAGTCAAGTCGACGGCGAGCAAATCACGGTATTCCAAGTACGCCAACAGATACGAAATGAGCTCGCGCGGCAACTCAAGGAGCGACATAGTGCTTTAGTAAAGCAAGAGCTTGATCCAGAGACACGGAGGGTAAAGTCAAGGCGGCGAATGATGGATTGGTGGATCTATGACGAATGCCGATGAAGGCAATTACATAATCTGGAAGCAATTCCGGTAGGCAGTCCTTTGTAATGTATTCTACTTGGTATCTTGACCTCTGTCATCAACCATGTACTTTATATATATATATATATATTGCAGCTCAACTGGTTCAACGTAGGATACCATGTGCTCTATTTACATACGCTACTGGCATGACGATTTGTCCCTGGTGTTCGAATCACGCTTTTTGTTTTGTCCTGCATTAACAGGACAGCCTGGCTTTGGTGAGATGAATTCATAAGTTATCACTATAGCAAAACCCCACAGTAACCCAGAAAATGATAAAGGAATTGCTTGTCTGTCAATGCATCAAGACCTGCTCGAAAGGCAAACGCTGTTCATCACTACGAGTCAGGAGAAATAGCCGTGCCACTCGCTGGGACATCTGGCCTCCCCCTTTGCTCCGCCAGCTTCCCTGATCATCAGCAAACCTCCACGATAGCTTCCCGCTATAGTGTTAGGACCTGACCGTTTCTCTGGTCGCAAAAGAGCATGCTATGATAGCTCGATACCGGATCTTAGCCGACTTGCGAGGCGACGAAGCGATTATCCTAAAAAACCGATCATGAGACTTGATAAGTACGAGTCGAAGACTTGCTTTATCGTACCTCGCCTCAATTGCGGCGCGTGTTTTTGGGTCGCCCACCTTCCGCAAGGGTAAGGGGAACGTTCACGGTGTCCCAGGTGTTGACTAAAATTTATGTGACGATCAATTCATCCGATTGGAGACTGAAACGACGACTGGCCTACCTGACGGCTACTTTGCACAGAACCTGGAGACTGGATCACCGATGAGAGAGAACGAGGGCTGTTTGCGAGAGAGGCACGAAGAGCGGCCTCCGCTTGTGCGCGTCTCTGAGCCTGCACATCTGCCTGTGCGTTCGCGCTCTTGACCGCGCCCATGATAGCCAAGGATGGGTGAGTGAGAGTACGGTTGGTGGTGGACGGAAATTTGGCAGAGGTGCGGTGAGGGTGCGTGCTCTGGACTTTGCGACGGATGCCGCAGGTTGTTAAGTACAGCGGACACGGCGCTGATTGGGTAACCGGGAAGCTCGGGGATTAGGAGAAGGTTCAGGCTCGGAGCGCAGGAGGGGGGAAAGCGGGGTAAAGGTACAAAATATGAACATGCAAGAACAACGTGGTCACTCTAATCGGCGGCTGCGATCATCATATCAATTCTTAGTCTGTCTCAAGTTCGGTAATGTGGTTCCCTCGAGCTATTTTTCTGCCGTTCTTCTTCCCTGGTTGAACGTGGAGGGCTACCTCGTAGCGAGCGTTCAAGGGCCGGTGCTTAATCCTTTGATCGTCGGAGTAATGACGCAATGGGCCGTGCGCCCCGGATCCCTGGTGGATTCGTCTCCGGGGGCTCAATTCTGTGCGATGCAGAGGTGCATGCAGTTCAACTGGCTTTCAGCGCCATTTTGGCCATCTATCTTCTCTATAACCTTTCCTGTACCTTCCTTTCTACAAGTGAGCGTTTTGGTAACGTTTACTCAGCGTGTACCTTTAACCGGCCTTCAAACAAGAAGCAGAACGCGTACGTGACCGAAGAAGACGAGATAATCACTTCAATCGCCTTCACTTCGAACCTTGGAAAGGTTGAGATAAGTATGCCAGTATGCGCTGTCAAGCCACATAAACATGGCATCACCGTGCCTCTGATTCGGGAACGTGTGTGATACAAAGCTCCATCAAATCGCGGTGAACAGGGCTGACCCGGGCCTGCTGAGCGGCCCCATCCGTGTGAGCGGTACTTATGAGAGTCCAAAAAAGGACTAGAGATCTCTTTAGTAGCATCTCAAGTGATACTTAGTGCTTGCAAGTCTTAACCTTCGCAGCATTATTGTTGTTCTATTTAGAACACAGTTTGTAGCAACGAACTATGAGCGTATGTATTCTTGCTACTAGGTCCTAATAATATATTCTACCCAGGAATCTTTTCCGTTCCTAAATTATATACTGAGCCTGTCACACTTGCCAGGAATGACTTTTAAATATTCGAGAATTCATGTAGCATTGTCCTTGCTGTCACACACACGATAACAATAAGATGTTGACCAATTCAACTATCAGTAGCCACAACTTATTTTTAAGGAGGTATGTAGTAAATTCGAGCGAAGACAGACAAGTGCGAAGCGTTGTCGTCATCGAAGCATCGTGGACCTGGCCGCCCGCCATTTACTCCGATGCTGTGACGTTCCGGAGGCCCCACTACCAACTTCAATTGTCTGCGTATAACGGCGCTGAGTACGATGCTAGAAAGTCAAGCACCTCATAGCAGACTCTTCATATGTATCACTTGGGTAACGGTAAAAGAACCAAACAAACGATTTTATACAAACGCCTTTTTCACCTGTTACAAAATACGAGTTGTTTCTCGGAATTTGCAACCGTTGACTCGGATGACCGAAATCAAACTTCTGTTACTTACGAAGTCCCAAGCTATTTGCTAAAATCAGCAAAAGCGAATCTGTACCGATTCAGATGTGCATAGTCATATGACTAGTCCTCTTATTACTGAGAAAAATGCTCCCACCCGCCATTTATAGCGAGAATGAGACTCAGTAGTACTCGCTATGCAGAGAGCTGGACTCGAGTTGTTGCAAATGGCGATCCCGCGATCCATGCTGTTGCCGTCAGACTGATCTTTATTGGAGTGATGATTGGCGCGGTACCAATGGTCGGAGATCATGACACAAGACGACAAAAGCGACATCTCTTCGGAGTTGTGCATCAGAACCATGATCGGACTGGAAGCGGAACATCGGCTGGAATTCCAAAACACGAGTCTGCGAGTAAGTGATAAAAGGCTTTGGAGTTTTAGAATTCATCATATAAATAATGCTGAATGAGACGGCACCATTACACAGCTGGCAACCAGCGTCATGTATACTCAACTTAAGCCCGACTCTCAAGCTTCTACGTCGCGTAAAGACGTCCCCGAATAGTGTCGCGAACGTTGCACAAGCGAGGTGAAATATACTAGAAGAGCAACACGTGGTCAGAACAAATGTCTTAAACAAAGTAGAATTTACGTTTTCTCTTGGTAAACTCGAATGCAAGGAATTTGAGTGTTTCTGGCTTAGCGATACATCGTAAAACCAAATACCAAGATTGCTGCTAGGATATAGAAACTTTCAACAATAAGAGAGACCAGACGACAAGACTGAGCATATTCTTGTCAATTTTTCCTTACTTGTTGTGTGTAGTGATGATTCTAGTTGCCGAGTCGGTTCTGACAGATGAAGAAAGCGACATGCATGTCACCCAAATAGGTTTTGAACGCACGACTCAGAAGAACTCTGCTATTTGTCTTTGGAGCAGCGAAGAGGAAAGCAAGTAAGGCGAAATTAAAAGCTTAGTTGATCCTTATAGGACAGTTTAGGTCAGCTACGAGTCAATAAAGCTGTGTGAATAGAAAGAATGACAATCTCACATGAAAACGTTGCTGCCAAGAAGTGACATATGATTGTTTGCGAGCATTTTGAGAGGATAATAAGATATTAAAAGTCACGCAGACTTCCTTATCCAGGGCACTATTCATCAGCTGAATCAAGCAAAACAACAAGGGGAGATACCGAAAAAAGGAGGAAAAATGATGACGACCCAAAAACAAGGCGGTCTGTAAAGCATAGATTCGGAGTATTACATGCGGAGATAACATATAGAATACACTTGCTAAGTAAGATGCGGCAGCTAGATTGGTGGTGAGATGGTGAATATTTCCACGGTGCGAACCTCTTGATCTTCCTCGTTCACCTGATGACCGGATCAATAATCAAAACGCAATGCATGATACTTGCAACTCACATGCAGCCCAAGAATTCGATCGTTATCCATTAAAGCAACATTAAACCCGAACGAGGTTCGCGAAACAGTTTCAATGCACGGCAGCTCAAACTGCACACGTGCATCATTGGCGAACACAGGTGACCAGATTGTCTCACTCATAATCTGTAGCCTCGTTTCTCCTGGTTGAAGCCTTCCAGAGACGGGGATGCCGCTCGGACGGTCGCGATCATCAAGCATCCATGTCAGCTTCCGCTTGCGCAATAGTGCGATCAATGCCGCATGGCCATCATCGCTCTCTCTTCGCCGCTTCCTGTGTAATTGCGTGCCTGCTGCAAGTGCCTCAGCCTCCGCCTCTTCGTCACTCTGGTCCAGCTGGTTCATTAACTGACTCAGCGCACGCTGCACGCGTGCTCTGCCAAAGTCATACAGTCGCAAATGCCCTTTTCCATCCAGGCGGACGTATCGTGTGCCAGCAGTGGTCGTAATCCATCCTTCGGTAGAGTCGTTGTCCGCAAACCAGCGAGTAGCAGATGGCCCCCAATCTTCCCACGGGACGATAGACACGGGAACGCCGTTTTGGTTGAAATGGAGGCGATACGGCGGTGGCGTGTGAATCGGGGAGAGCAAAAACGCTCTATGGGTGACGAAAGAAAGCCCCGGAAGGAAGATAGGTCCACGTCGAAATGAAATGGATACAACCACAATTGAAGCATCTGGGTCCAGCGCGAATGGTGTAGAGCCATCCGGGTGGCTATTTGTACCTACAGGACTAGGAACACTGCGACAGCTGATGGTATGATATTGCACGTCTTCACTCAGCCTCGGAAGTCCAAAGGTGCGTAGGAGCTTTGGATTGGGGAAACTTGCCTCCGCAAGGTCCGAAGTCTGTTTGGATAGGTCTGGTATCTGGTATAACTCGAGAGTTCCATCAAGTTGATTCGCAAACAAAATTTCTTGGTAGCTGAGGAAAACGAATGAAGAATAAGATCGTCGAGGGGCCGTGAGTTGCTATATGAAGCCACTTAGCGAACTGTTACAACTAGACAAAACAGTAAACTCACTAGTAGCTTAGATCCCGTTTTCCAGTTATATACGGAGAAGCAATCGTCCGCCAGCTTTACTTCCTCGTCCATCACCCACGAATACGACACCAAGACCCCAACATAATCGCCTACTACCTCCAGATTCGTCTGCGGACGGGGCTGCAAAGATGACTCGCTGGATATGTGTAGTGTATGGAAGCGAGCGAGAGGATGAGCCTGCCCTGTGGACATCTGACGTAAGTCAAGTACGACGTCTGCTCGTTGTTCTGGATGCTTTTCTCTAAAACATGTTCAGCAACGTCGTCGCTACAGCAAAAGAAAATATGAGTCACTCACAAGGATAAAGTCGCTACCAAGTCATGCTCCTCAACACATAAAGCGACATCCAATATTTCTGCGGGTGTGCCCAACGTTCGCCATGGAAGTTGGCCTGGCTGTCCTTTTACAACGGCCCGCATATCGAGGTAGTTGATGGTATGCTTGCGGTCTCCTGCGATCGCAGTTCTCCCCGAAAGCACGAAATAGCCACTCTTGAGTTCGTATATCTCGCCGAGCGGCTCTTCAAATGTCACTGGCACACTTGCGTGTCTCACGGTGTCGAGCGTCTTCCACGCGCGCTCGCGTTCGTCCAGCAGGTTGTGTCGTCGTCGTGCGGGTAGTGACGAATGAACATTATCTATCATTCCGGCCTCGTACGCTGCACGGGCGAGAACGATGACCGGTGTCGAGCGCACGAGCGAGCGAAAAGTGCGACACACGCGCTCATTGGTGTACAGATCAATCGTTGGGAGTGCGAGCAAGATCTGTGCAAGCAGCTCAACAGGAAGGTCCAGAATGTGGAGTTGAGCGAACATGGAGACTGAGATGAGTAAGAGAGTTGAGATTAGTGCAAGATATAGAACTATATCGCCAGAGAGTACATATGATGTCCCAGGACAGGAAGTTGGTGGCGGAAAAGGAGCAAGCTGTGGTTCGGTCCGAGGGTCACTCTAGCTCCGCGTTCCGCACACCCCGGCCAGGCCCTTTCGGACAAGACCAATATTAGTCATCTAATGACATTTGTTTTTGTCTTCAGTACGAGTCAATGGAATTTCTGCATTTATTGGTGAAAAATTAAATATAGATATACAAAGGGTGATATCAAGTCCATAACAAAATATATAGAAAAGAAATTTGAGCAAGGGGCAACTAGTCATCTAACAGAGTACACGTGCTTGGAGTAACATGCACACAGCTCCATCTCCATAAGGAAGTAAACTTGACCGAGTAGACTTCTCATTAACCAGCTAAAAAACGTCAGGCCAAAGCGCGTCATCACATCCAGCCCATTCGAACCATTCGCGCTTAAGGAGCTCCGTCTGACGCTCCGACCACAGTTCAAGCTTCTGACTTGTGTGGGCGCCGCGAGAACTCTTCTCGTGCGAAACCTGCCACACGAAGCGCTCGACTTCGACAAGGTGAATATCAGGCAGTTCATGTGCGAGCGTGCGGACAGTCGTGTCATATTCTTCTCTGATCCGGGCGCAAAGCTGATCGCCGATGAAGATATAACGCAGCTTAGGTGGGAGACCAGGCCGAAGTTGCTAAAAATATGCGTGGGTTAGTGAGTCAAACGATGAGTATATGCGAAAGTAAAATTGGCACGCACACTAGCAAATGTCTGACGTTTTTCTGTACTCAAGAAGCCATCGACTTTAAGGTTTACCAAACTACGCGGTAAAAGCCAGGATGCTAAGCCAGGAGCCACATCTTCAGGAAGCGTGATGGCGAGCGTGGTAAGACCCGTCAGTGAGGGCAGTAAGCCCCACACAGAGGCGTCAAAGCCAACAGACTTGAGCAAGTGACTCGAACATTGAAGCCCCAAGTAGCGCAATTTGCGTCGATCACGCATGAAGTCGGCAATGGCAGTGAAAAGCCGAGAGTCGTGTGCTCCGGGGTTTTGACCGCCTGCACTCTCAAGTTGGAAGTCAAAGTGAGTGAGCGCCGGCAAAGCTCCGATGCCTCGGCAGGCTGTGAATGCGGCTGATGCAATGCAGTGCAATGAACCACGGAGGGCAAGACATTGAAGTTGTTGGCCATCTCGAAGAATAGTCTCTAGTGCATCAGCACTGTCCAGCCTCCCATGCAACGAAAGGCAGGAAAGATGACGCATGGGGATAGGTGCAGCAGACATAGACCATGACCTTAGTGAAAGTGCACGCAGGAATTCCCGGTTCTGAGTGAGGAAGGACTCGGGTTGCGCGAAGGCCCGGCTACGGTCTGCAGCCACAGCATCAAGCACCTCATAAGCAAAATAGGTAACGCTCTTGAGAGCAGGTGCATGAAAGGATGCACCAGAATCGAGACACCTTGTGATTATAAACAGGTCAGGTGGTTTAGATAAGGATATGATAACAAACAAACCTTATCCACAAGCCACGAATCTTAGGCTGGTACTTGGAAACATCACCAACGATAGCGGTGATATCTGCCCATTTGGCCTGAATTAGTATATTCTTCAAATGAGACATCTTCGGCAACGCCGTTGAAAGCATGCCTGACCAGAGTTAGTTAGAATAGACAAAGACAGATAACCAATCTTACCTCGTGCAAAGGAGATGTTATGCTCGGGCTTGTGAACGTATATTCGCAACGTTTTAACAAGTCCAGCAAACTCCTGGTCGGTAATGACGCGAGTAAGAATCTCAGCATTTCGGGACTCCATAACATCATCGTGTTGATTGTCATACTGCCCAGAATTACCTTTTGGCATACCTAGAGATTGATTGTAGTGTGACGACTTTGGGTGCGGAACCCCAAAACGAAGGGTCAAGTCTTGGAACAACAGCTTGCTCGCGATGCGAGACAGAACGTGCGGTACCGAAAGGAGTACTTTCAGGTCTCTTCTCGGGAGAAGAGATGCCACTTCCCGCCATAGCTCGTTCGTGAGCTCGGGCGTAGGTCGGAAGCCTGCAAGCTGTAAGGAATGTTCTAAAATCAGAATGCCGCCGATGATAAATCATCGTTTCATGATATGCCCACCTTTTGCTCGCCAGCCTTTCCTGTGGGAAAGAGCAATTGCTTCGCTTCCGCGTGCTCAGGATTGAGCGCAAGAACGGCCTGAAGCTCTACGGTGGCAACGGGCGTCAGGTAAGCAATCATGGTGTGAGAGCGTTACGACGCAGGGGGATGCGTCCGGGAAGAAATAAAAAAGGGCGCGTACCTTGATGTATCCCTTGCCGTACACCGCAGGCTATGCGCGCTTGTACTCGCAGCATACGCACCCGGGCCGCACAAGATGGCTCGAGGTTCGGAATCTGGAGGCAGGACTGGACCGCGTTCTCGACGGTGGTTCTGTGTCTAGAGCAACAGTCGAATGATGGAGTATCAGCGTTTCGAGGATTACGGCGGGTCAAATGCGTAGTGCGACACGTTTTATGAGCTCCGTACCTTTGAAGGTCCAAATGTTGAGCAGCGAATAGCAACACTTCCGCTTTCTCGTCGTCACGGAGGGAGGAAGTAATCTTTTGAATACTCGCGTCGAGTATCATTGGGTTGAACACACTCATGTTAGTGTGCTGTTTGCGTGCAGTTTTAAGTGGCTTGAGAGAAGGATGATGGCTGATGCTGGAGGTGGAGAAATTATGGAGAGTTAGAAGAAAGCAAAAATGTAAAAGCAGAAGGTACGAGTTGGAGGAGTGGCAGCGACCCGTTCGACCGTGGCAAGCCGTCATGCCGAAGGTCTACCGCATTCCGACCGACGGGCCGCGACCGGTCGGGTTCTCAGCCACCAGGGTCTATCACTTTCAGGTCCCACGCTTAGCAGTGGCCTCCATTGAGAAACCCCTTTTCAAGTTTCGAGCGTATGTCACGATGGAACACATGTTAAACAAATTATGTTGTTCCCTGAATACGTTATAAAAATTCAGGCAGACATGCATTGAGTAAAGATATCCTCAGGAACCTGTTCCTCCAGCAAAGCCAAAAAGTCCTCCAACGGAAGCCAGCCAAGTGGGCCGCTAACCGGGGTACCCTCGTGGAGGACGCGGATGAACAGCTCGCCGCCCGCGCTTTTTTTCCAGGTCTGAACAACGGTATATCAGCCTCGTCAAGTGGCCGTGACTGTGGAAAGGTCGCTGAAAGGCAGATGGGGATTCTCTTACCTCTATCACAACCTCAGAACCCATGGCCGGCCATCTTAGCGGGGTCTTCGAACCAAAGCCTAGGCCAGCCGCGAGCCTGATCATGGTACCGTCGTGTCCAACATATAAGCGAGCTTTGAAGTGTTCCTCTCCGCGCCGAAAAGCCGCAAAGTTATGGGCAATCTCAGCAAACATAACACCTGAAAGCAAGTGCCGCAGCTTATGAGCTTGATGCGTTTTAGTCATGCCGACGAATATCTACAAACCAAAAGTAAGCTTGACATAGCCCGAAGAGTTTTCGGCTGCGTTCCAAATATAACTGTGGGGGAGAACAGTTAATACGATAAGCTTCAAATAAGCCCGAATGCTGACTTGTACTCATAATCACCCAAAGCGAAAACTCGCTCGACGTCTTGTTGTGTGACGCACTCTCCCGTAGTGGCATTGCACGGAAGCGGCTGCCCATGACACGTTCTCGAGGCAAGTGCATCAAAGAAATGGTCGTCTAAGGTCAGAATCACAGATAACCATGAACATAGTTCGTGTAGGTGAGGTCAGCGTCAAAGGACGTACACCAGCTCGACCAGCCGCTGAGGCCGCCTGTACCAAGAATACGATCTAAGCGATTCTTCAAGTCTGCATTAGATTGAAGGTGGTCGGTCCATGCTGGAATTGACTGATAATTGTTTCGTATGGAATCGGCGTGGGGACATGAGTAACGAGGTACTAAGGAGTCAATCTGTGGTTGCATGAAGTTAGAAGTTAGCTTGTTGATCAGTAAAAAGCAAAGGCTGAAAAAGAATTCGTGATTTACATTGCTCGGTTGCGTATGAAGTGGGAAAGTACCCTTGTGGCTCGAGGGGTCCATACCATACAAAAGGCCGCCGGCAACCTGGTGAGTTCTTGTTTCGGTTGAAGTCCTGACGTAAATTTCCTGATTGTTAACATGGCTTAAAAAGTGCAGCTGGCCATGATAAACATCCCAAAAGTCCTAAATGAGAGTGAACTCAACGCTATGCGTAGATGAATGCCTAAATCGCCCACCTTGCCATGCTGAATAGCATCTTCAAGCCCAGCACGAGTCAGCTGACCAGCGTCACAGGTCCCGTTCCATATCAGTTGCCGGAATGGGTGCCATTCGGGAACTTCAACCTCGTGATACACTGGAGAAGTTCCCGCAGCATAATTCAGTTGAAGAAAGTCAGAACAGTCCCATCCTTGAGCCGGATTAAGGGAGTTTTCTGCTGGAAACAGATTATCGGGAGTGCGCTGCCAAAAGACAGCTATTAGCGAGCTATCAGCGCAGAAACTATTCCAATACCCCACCTTATGATGTCTCATAAACAAATTCAAGTAAACCAGCTCTGCGTCAGGTGGAACGTTATAGTGCTTTCCATCGACGTGCGGTGCATTGCAATAATTATATGTGTTCCACGGAAGGCCGGAGGGTGTAAAAGACGAATTGTAGATCCCTGTGGATATAGCTATTGATGGCCACGAGAGTAACAGCGTTGACTGTATAGGAATAAGGACGACGGCCCGGAAAATTCTGCTCGCAACTGTGAGCATGATGATAACGACTGAAATCTGGGCGCGAGGAAACGACGGAGCATGCTACGTTGGCTTTATCTGGATGCAACCGCTTCTCAAGAATCTCCAGGATTGCTTCTAGCAATCGGCTCCAGTAGTGAACGTGCGTCGTGTGTAAATAATAAGTTCGTCACGTGAGTGCAAAAGGAAGGCCAATGAGGGCATAGAAGCTTGCGGATAATGAGAAGGAAACGCCCAGAATGTGGTGACCAGGTGGTCCTGAATACCAAAGCAACAACACAAATTCACCCAACGTATAAGTGCCGCAATGGGAGCACACGGCTGGAAAAAGCGAAAAAGTGGCGTACCAATACAAGCCTGCTCATTACATGTGTCAAAGGGAAGTAAGCGTAAGACAACATGAAAAAGCTATCATTATGTGTTGTATAGATACAATGGCACTAAATGATTGAGACCTAATCACTGATAATTTTATTAGTGCAGCTGAAGAGGGAAAAAAATATAACATGACTAACTGTCAGTGGGATCCTAATCAGAGATCTATTTGAGCTTGCTGAATAGTTTTGGTGCGACGCAGCCCTATAAGCAAGAAAATGAGATGGTGTAACGTGCGAAATGAGTGCAACATACATCGACACAGTGCATCATGCTGAAAGAATTAGAATTAGTCTCGTTTAAAGTTGAAGTAATGATTTCTTTTTGCTTACTGGACTATAGAGCATCGAAATATGGTAGCAAAAGTTGTGAGCTAAGACAAGGGACGAGAATCAAGTATACTTACACCTGATTATACAGTCAGCGGATATTAATTGGAGAGGCATGTTTGACTTACAGCTCTTCTACACAGTCCTCGTGCTTGAAACCATTTCCAGCCTCGACACGCTCTTGGCAATGCTGGAAGTGCTTTGTCAACGGAGCGCACTTGGCCGATTCCTGGCACTCTTCACGTAAAGCGGGCAGCACCTGCTTGCACAATGATTATAGTGCCAATTAAACTGCTTTTTTGCAGCACGCACATCTTCCGGTTCCTCTTCCTCCTCTTCCTCTACTTTGCTCGCCTCCGCCTGATCCTCTTGAGAGTTAGTTTCCTCCTTGTCTTGTTGTGAAGGGGCGTCAGAGTAGGTGGTCGGCAAGAAAGACGAAAAGAAAGAAGAGAGGCTCATGGTGTTGTAGGTCGGCGTCGGAGGATGGCTTGTCGCGAGTTTGCGGGAAGAAGATGGGCGCGTTCCGTGCTGGGACCCGACTATCGACTGAGATTAACCACGTGCGCCAAACCGGCACCCTCCGAGAGCGCAAGTCCACTGTTCAACGATCAACCGGTACCATTGTCACTCAACGTTTGTTTATCTATTTGCTGGACCGGGCCTGTATACTTACACTCGCGAAAATATTTGATTGATCGCTCCACAGTGTGAATAGCTGTCGACCGATCGAATATTTTCGTGAGTGTATAGCACAACTTATCGATTGATTCTCTGGTACTCCTATGGCATCACTTGTATTTGGTTGCTCGCTGAATCTGTGCAACCTCTTTTATAAAGCAAAAATAGTATCCCATGATCAACATCAAATACGGTTATATAACATAATTCAAACACAAATTGCAATTTCATAATAGTTCAGTTGCTTCGGAATTCGACAAACGAAATATGTTTATGTACGCCAAATCATTCAATTCATCCACCTATACGCAAGTTAAAATAAGCAATGCAAGAATTTCTCGTCTTATCGAGAACAATGATTACTCACGTCAAGACCTAGCAGAGTAGAGCCTCCCATCAAGACTGCTTCAAAGGAGTAACGTGCCTTGGAAAATGTCTCAATATAAGGTAAATGCGAGTATATTCGTCCAGAGACAAATTCCGGAGCTTTTATGACGCTCTCTTCGAGTACAAAATTCCTGTTATCCAGTACTGGTTCCGAAGGGGACCCGCTAGTAGTGCTTCGTAGAATGTTGTTGAGAGGCCAACTGTTTTGTTCTGTAGCCATATTCATCTCTTCAGCATTATATTCAGGCCAATCACATGCCACTGATTGGGTAAAGAGCGAGTCGCGACGAACCCTGAAGGAATCAAAGTCAAGTACTGAAATGAAATCACGCTCTCCGCCTCGCACCAGGCGAGCCCCAGATGTTGCTGTGATCCACCCAGACCAAGCCAGTTCTTGACAGTCAAACCAGCGCGAATGATCAGCGCCCCAGCTCTCCCAACATACGCGGGGCGGATGGGAGATGGCTGCAAGGGTATCGCAAAATGACAATATTGCAGCAACGTTGACGACGAAAATATACCGTTGACCGAGGTCTAGCGGATCGTTTGGAACCACAGTAACCTGTACCACAACTAGGGACCTGTTCGTATCTCCAATAAAGGGATCCTTAGACTTTGGTATGCTGACTGGGTGCAGAGGGCTCGGTTCACATCGACAGATGATAGGATTGTATCGAACAGAGTCCACAAGACGAGGAAGCTCCAAGCTGGCCAAAATAATGGGTGAGCTTGACCCCTCCGAATGGGCTTCATCTGTGTCCATGAGCTTCGTAGGATGCGATTCTGATTGAGAATTGGGAGAAGAAGAAACGTGGAGCAGTTCAAAGCAGCCTTTGAGTTGGTCCCCAAGGAGTATAATATCATGGCTAATAAAGGCAAAAGACGAACATGATTTATGTTCAGCACTCCACCGCTTATGAGCATGTGTCAGAGATATGTAAATGTAATTATGGCAGAAAACGTACAGAAACCAGACAGCCCGTACGCCAGTTGTACACAAAAAGTCGATCAAGAATGTTCAGGCCATCACCAGCGAAAGTTAGAAGCAATGCAAGTAAGTCCCCCACTATTTCTAGCTTAGCTGTCGGTTGAGCAGGAAAGCTCTCGACGTCGACCAGAGAAAGGACAGGCAACCTAGCGTCTGGATGGGGTTGTCCGGTCGACATAGTCAAGAAATGAATAGATAGAGACTGATCATGGTAGTTGAATGTTGTTAGTGTCGGTGGTTGTAGGCTATCTCTAGTTTCAAGTCTCAGTTCAATAACAGCTAGCTTAAGCGAGTCAGGGACATACAGAGTGATAAGCGCAATAAGATCATGCTCTTCGACACATACGGCGATATCGAGCATGCTACCTGGAAGTCGAATTTCCTTCCATCCTACGGCTAAATTGGAAGGATCACTGAACTCGATGTAGCGCACGAACGTCCCAGCTCCCTCTAGTCCGACTTCCGTTACAGCACTAAGAAAGAAATATCCTCCTTTCAACTCATAGAATGATCCGATTGGGTTTGTAGCCGGTATGGCAATCCTAGTTGGGGGAGGCAAGTCGAGGGTTTGCCAGGCTCGTTCCTGTTGTCGAAGGGCAGCAAGCTTCTCGCTTATGGGCAGTAGACAGGAAGGGTTGTCGATAACACCTGCAATTTGCGATTCTTTCACGTAGGTTAGGAGGACTGATTCTCGAATATGAGCAAGTAGACGTTGGCAAGTCATCTCACAGCGGTATAAATCTTTCAGTGAAAGCAGCGAGAGAATTTGGGTAATGATTTCTGGTGGAAAAGATAAAAGCTCCATCAGACCCGTCTAGTCAAGCACAGATCGGCAGCGTTATTGACGTATGATTTGAGACCGAGAGGAATGCGTGTTGCAGGTCCTGTTCAATAACTTGATGAGCGACTGTGGCAAGTGGTGTGACGCATGTATACATGCTGCGTTACAGTACGAACCGGATCCGGACGTCAACATCACGCTCAATCCACAGACCTGGACCGCGCTTAGCCCGATCCGGCTTCCGACACATACACCTTCACATCCCTAGGCTGACGGCCTGCAGCAACAGAAACGGTCGATACTTCGTCAACTGCAACGACGAACTCTGCTATCCGAGAGGTTCGCAGCTTTTCTTTCCCCATCTTCTGACACTGGACCAATTACAAAAGCAGCAGCATGCATCCCCGCAATCCATATAAAGAGCACCTGGACTTTGAAGCCCTATGTGACCACTACAAGCCGTTGAGGCCCTAGTAAACTTTTTTTTTTTGCTTCGAGAAGCTGCTGGTATGCTTACGCATAGCTTTAGTGTGCAGACTAATTCTCTGGGTACGTCGTTCATCAACTTCAAAGACGAGAAAGCCCAAAGGTGAGTTGGGATGTACCTTGCAATATCATCCACTACCTCACCTTTCACTACGTCTCTCAGAACCCTTACGCAGGCGTTGCTGAGTCGTGACTTCCGGCTGGAGGTTGAATTGCCACTGGACCGGCTATGTCCTCCCGTTCGCTGCGACACCTACTTTTACAACTGGCACGTTAACGCTAATCACTCTCGTGTAGGTACCTAATAGGTACTTATTTATTTTTTCTCTTGCGATTTCACATCAGTTGAATCCCGAGCGAACTTTCAGACTTAACTACGTCCTCTGGATACAAGATATAATGCTACACACTCACTGGATCTTGGAGACTGGAAACGCTGCGTATGTCAAAGGGGCTGACATGTGAGTACCTTCTGTATAGTTAAGGGACTTCGTTTGACTATGTTAAGTGGGACAGGCGCATCAGCTATCTATCCGCTACTCGCTTGCTCTCTCGAACCGAACTGGAAAATGGTGGCTACTGGTATACCCATTGAATTATCGCGCATATGTATACACTAATGGCAAATGGTAGAAATTGACCAAACGTCATCAAGCTATGCGAACAGAAACATCACTGCAAACAATCTTCAAGATCGTATCACAGTCTTTGACTGCAAGCCTGAAGATCCCATTTTTCTCGCTCTCACAACGTCAGTCAATACTTGCTTCGGTTAGAATACGAGTGATGAACACGAAGGCAGACACAATTCTGAAGGGCTTTTTGACTTCACAATGTGCAACCCGCCGTTTTACTCTTCGTATGAGGAGATTAAACAGTCTGCCGATAGCAAATCATCACTTCCTAGCGCCGTACGTTTATCGTCAATCAGTTTCGTATGCGAACTATTTATTGTCGTTAGGTTTGCACGGGCTCTGAAAACGAGATGGTTACTCCTGATGGAGAGGTCGGCTTTGTGAGAAGAATGGTCAAGGAGAGTCTTCATCTCCACGAGAGATGTAGGTTCGGTAATTCATACTTCTGCTTTCTTCGTGATTTTCACTCTGTTTCGAAGATGGTTTACTTCTATGCTCGGCAAGCTATCATCGCTTGCATATATTATAGACCTTCTACGTCAACACGAGGTGCGTTTCAGAGCGACAAAGTTGGAATTCAATTTACCTCATCCGCATTTAGATCCACAACTATGCAGTCACAGAGTTTGTGCAAGGACAGACTCGAAGATGGGCAATCGGCTGGTCATTTTCTCACGTTCACCTTCCGGACGTTGGTAGCTTTTTTGGTTCCTTCTTATTAAGAGACTTGATAATCACGACAGAACCTTGCTAGGATATCTAATCACAGTGTTTATCAACTAATGGCGGCTCGCAACAGTTTCCGTCAGAGTTTTACTCTTAAAAAGCCAGGTCTTTCCTCAAATGATAATCGAACGTGGCTTCAAGAGCAACTACTTTACGTTCTAAGAACCATTGAAGGGGTGCGGGATATTGTTCTCTACTGGAGATCGCGTTGCAGTATTTTGATGACCATTTTCTGTTAGTCCAATATCGATGATTCCGAACCACGTGTTGTCGTCACCATCACTGCAAATACTTGGTCACGAGCAGCACGCCGGAAACGACGCCTCCTACCGGATATGGGACTCGATGAAATCCCTGCTACCCGTCATGATTCAATGCAAGAAGTCGTTCAGACGCGCATCATTCTGCAATGGGACCCTGCTTTGAACAGACAACTCGACAGCTTACCAATAACAACAGCACCAAGGCGACTGCAGATCGTAGCCGAACTGTGCTGCGACTGGGCTTATGGGCAAGATAGAACGCTTTTCGAGAGCTTTTGGTCGCATGTTGTTCGTAAACTGGGAGATGTCATCAATTCGGGTATAAGTTAACTGATGAGGTTAGTATGGAATATTGATGTTCAAAGCTGTTATTTACGATGGCTACGGTTTATTTACCGTATCAATGCCATTAGAGGCGCTATTTTAAGTGCTTTTGTTTGCTAAAAAGGCTGCTTTTAAATACTTGCTCACTACAATTACCCAGTATCGAATACAATCGAAATATCCTACCGTCATTGACCACTCGCTTGGACTTCTTTTTTTTCCTGCTTCCATTTCCTGATACATTTAATTGCTCTTTTTATCAACCTGATGGCGCGACACCTCGGAAGATGAGTGTAGTACTTAAGAGTTAGAAATATGACAAACAAACAAAAAACAGAGAAATTATTTAGAAAAATAGAATAATGTCCAAGGCAATAGTATGACATCGTTAACTTGGATTAATCACGTAGAAATCATAAAAGCAGTGGCTACATGTGAAATATACTGATTAACACAGCTCCGATGGGTGTTTTAAGCGATGATGTGCTCCAGTCCAGGAACAAAAAGTGCGAAATGTGGATGCCAGGGATATCATTATATAACTTGAAAAACAATTATCACGTGTAGGTAACTTGGAGCCACTTCCCTTATTTTTTTTCGTCCAGAGCCTTCAGTACACTTTGCCCTTTTTTTTATGTTCTAAAGCTGATTCCCTCATTCAAGACCATGTGTTCTCAGAACGCGTCATAAGTAGTGTTTGACAAGCAGTGGTGAGCTGCATACAAGTAACTACATTCTGTGCCTCGGCGATCGGCCGACGGCCGACGGCGCCTATGTATATAGTAACCGATATTGCAACATGTGCAGGTCTCACGGTCAGAGGCTGCGCAGGCGCTTCTCAAGACCGCACCAGCTCTTCACCAACTCCCTACCGTTTTACCTCTGCTACACTCGCCCGCTTTAGAGTTACCTGAGGCCTTCGCTTTGTATGAGTGAATTCTGGGTTTCGAAAAAGAAGTATTTCTGCAAGTACTGTGACATCTACATTGCGGATGATGTTCCGTCACGTCAACAACATGAAAACGGCCTGAGACACAAGGGGAACAAAGAGCGTTTCGTACGAAGCTTATACAAAACTAGCGAGAAACGGAAACATGACCTTGAGGAGGAAAAGAGAGAGATGGTTAGGGTTGAGCGGGTGTGTCACTGAATATTGCTTTGTCTCTGAAAGTCCGAGCCTCAAGCTCCCTTGAACAGGCCGCACAAGCCGCATTTGCTCAGGACGTTGGCTCTGGCGTTGCCAAAGCCTCCTCCTCTGTTTCTGTCTCGGCTCCCCACGTTTCTGCACCAATCGACAAGCCATCGAAACCGGCGAGCGCATGGACGAACTACTCTACCGCCGAGTCGCTTGGTTATACAGACCCGGATGTTGAGCGAGCTAAGGCGGAGGCAGAACGCAGACGTACCCAAGGAGTTGCAGGCGAATGGCAGATGGTTGCGTCGGCCCCATCTACTTCTGTAGAACCCGTAGGCGAGGAGGGAGGGGACGAAGGAGGGGACGCCATTGGAAAGAAGAGAGAGGCCGAACCTGTTGATGAGGATGATTCACGAGCGTTCAAGGTTAGGAAGAAGGCGTGGAGTGGGCTTGGGGAGGTGTGGGATCCTGAATCGGTGCCTATCAAGCTCAAAGTTAAGAAAAGGGAGGAAAATGAATCTAGAGAGGCGCTTACTGGAATGAGTGGAGGCGTTGAAAAAGGAGCAAGTAGAACGCTGGCTGCTGGCAACACGGAAACATCACAGGCGACTCTCACTCCTAAATGGACATCAAGAGGGTGGAACAAGCCCGGGGAAGCCAACACGAAACCAACCGAATTGTCAGCTGCGCCGGCGCCTTCGCCCAGTGTTGGTGAGCTTGGAGTCAGTTCGGAGCTATCACCCGACCTTTCGCTCTCTGCCAAAGAAGAACTCGAGAAGGCGCAAGAGCCTTCCGTTAAACTTGAGGATACAATCGTCAAGTCTGAAGATGCTCTTGTCAAGCTTGAGGAATCTTTACCGGCAACTTCAACTAGTATGTTCAAGAAGAGAAAAGCGCCGATTGGATCTGCTGGAAGTCGCTCGAAGCGTTGATGACCACAGCACCCATGTACGATTCTGAAATAAGTGTGATTTTATTTTCAATCCTATCATGGAACGGTACTAGACTACCCAGTCAGGTACATTCAAAACAGCGGAGAACAATAAGACACGATGTTACGTTATGTAAGACAAGCTCCAGTGGTGATACAACTACAAATCCAGCGAAGTAACACAGACTGGAAACGCCCATCAAATATTACAAGCATTGAGAATACCAGTCGTTACTGTAAGTGCACTTGTATGGACTTTCACACACAGTTGGGCCCGTGTACCCACTGCCTCCGCACTGGCCGTAGTGTGCAACCGTGCCACCAGTCGGTGCTGGGTTACCAGTTGTCGGCGCCGTGGTCGTTGGCTTCATCGTAGTCGTTGGACCGGTCGTGGTTGCCGGTGGTTTGCCATTGAGGCCAAAGTAATTGATGACATCTCCAGCGTTCTCAGGAACGCCGTGGCCAACACCCTGTGCAAGGATGGCCTGGAAGTTTGGCCCGAATGTTGCGCGCGAGTACCCGTTAGTTGGGTTGTTGGTCTGGTTTTGCGCAGGAGTCTGGCTGTAGCCAAACACGTTCGTCCACTGCTTGATTTCCTCCCAGAAGTTCTGTGTGTAAAGAGTCGTGTCCTTAGTGCCGTGCCAGATCTGTACCTTGGGACGTGCGCCGGTGTAACCAGGGTAGCCGCTTCGAACAAGGTCTCCCCACTGTTGGGCGGTTTTGATGAGTTGACCCTGGGCACATTGTGAATTCCACAAGCTGGAGCCCGCAAAGCAGCCGTAGGCTACGCCAGAAAAGCCAGAGCCGCCTTTGAAGAGGTCTGGGTATGCGCCCATGAGCACGCTCATCATCATCGCTCCCGAAGACGAGCCAACAGAGTAAACGCGGTTGGCGTCAACACCATAGTTGGCAATTGCATAGCGCACCATGGAGGCGATGGCAAGCGAGTCGCCACCACCGTTGTGCGTAAGTGTTGCGGTGGTGTGCACGTCCCAGCATCCGCCTGGATCTGGCGCGTCGGGGTACTGTGATAGGGAATTAGACACCATCCTCCAAGGAAATCCTGACGGAAGAAACAGTGCGTACGATGATGATAAAACCGTACTGGTCAGCAAGGTTCTTAAACTGTGTACCACCAAAGTAAGCCTGCGCAGTGCCCGAGCAGTAGTGAGTGGCAACCAAAAGCGGAGGTGGCGAGGCAAGCTTGTCAGGCCTGAACGGCAAGAAGAAATAGGTTCAGGTGAGCCCATGCCAGACGATGCGAGCAAGGTTGTGTTCGACTGACTTGTACACAAACATTTGCACGCCAGTTGGGTTCGAACCGAAGTTCTTAACCTCCTGCAGCGAGGCACCGAATGCGTGAGGCACAAAGCCGAGCACGCCCGCAAGGACGGCGAGAGAGAGGGACTTGAACTGCATCGTCGCCACACAAAAAGCTCGGGGCTCTGAGGATGTGCGTGGAGTCTAGTGACCCATGACGGGCGCTCGCTATTTTTATAGCAAAACATAGCGTGGAGTCTGGTCCGCCTCGGTGATATGCTCGGCCTCAGAAGACAGATGTTGGGTCATGCGAGAGCAACGTCTCGAGGGAAGAAGCGAGACAGTCGGTCTCGTGGATGAGCGGCTGCCCTGGACGACAAACGAGAAATTTCCGAAGTGTGGCTCACGGGTCGCTTGCACCTAGTTACACCCGGGCCGGCGGATATATAACTTCAGATAAGCAACTGTCGATCTGGCTCTGTGGTGTTACGCGTAATTGGTTCACCCTCCAAGTCCGGGTCCAGAACTCTGATCTCTGCTTGCTTCCCCGGGTTGGCTATTTGGCATCTTGAACTTCATACGGCGAACCATGAGGACTTAGCTGGGTATAACAGCAGCAAATTGTCGCTCAGAGTGAATGTATTGCTTGGCTTGAATGAGTCTTCTTATCTATGGCCTGGTTTAACGCTCGCATCGCTGAAGGTTTTGTAGGGACCAGTTACCTCTGCCCGTCCATTATTAGCCAATCAGAAACATAAATGCAGTTCCCATGCGCCACATGGCATGATTGGAGTTGGGTACTTTTCTAAGAATCTTCTAGAAAGCTGGTAGGATTAATAAGTTCGAGTCAAGATAAGTAGACAATACTTCAAGCTTAATGCTAGTTCGACTGTTTGATTTCAGCTAAATTGCTTATGTGATAGATACCAGTGATTGTGGGCTTACCTCGGATATAATTATCTATTATTTAATAGTACTAGAAGTGATAAGCAACTTAAATATTGCGGTCAAGTCGACTCTAGCTCCCGTGTGTTCATGTTGGTGTTTCGATTCGTCCAAGTTGTCGGTGATCGATTTTGGAGAACGTGGGCACGTTTTAGGACCAACATCGAAACACTTAGGCGCCCGTCGATCTCTCGGGCCGAATGCGCTCCGTTTGCTCACTCATCCTGACGCGATCTCACACCACAGCAGAGTCTTGCTTCAAAACCACCATCATCCTATGCTCAACCGCCTCAAATCCCTTCTTCCCTTCCTCACCACCGTGCCATACACTCCCCAAAACAGCACCACGCGCTTTCTCTCCATGTCCACCAACACGGAAACCGCCACCTTTGCGGCGGGCTGCTTCTGGGGCGTCGAGCACATATTCCTGAAGCACTACCCGCTCGAGCAGGGAAAAATACTTAAGACCCGGGTGGGCTATACGGGTGGAAAAGAGGACGGGAAGGTGCCGGACTACAGGGAGGTATGCACAGGCCGGACAGGCCATGCGGAGGCACTGCAGATCGTGTTTGACCCGGAGAAGGTGAAGTACGAGGAGCTTGTCGGTGAGTAGACTTGATTTTCCACGTACGGAACGGGCTTGCTGACCGAGAACGCCACTGGTACGCTTTAGAATTCTTCTACCGTACGCATGATCCCACCACTCTCAACTCGCAAGGCGCAGACCGCGGCACTCGTGTGTATTTGTCTCACTCACAGATGCCTACCTTTCTAACATTACCGCTGTAGAATATCGGTCGGCCATCTTTACCCACTCTGATGCGCAAGCCGAAATTGCTCGGCGCGTGACTGCCGAAGTTCAACACGCACGCTTTGATCCTAAGGGCGAGCGTATCGTGACGGAGATAGTGCCAGCGACGACATGGTACGACGCAGAGGACTACCATCAAGAGTACCTATTTAAGAACCCAAGCGGGTACCAGTGCCCTACCCACCGGCTTCACTGGTGAAAGGCTGGAGGTGCATGCGATCAGGGAAAGACGCCATGAGCTTGTAGGCTGAGATCCCCTGCAAATACTGACAAGAAATTTATCTTTGTTTCTACCAAACTGGTTGCTGAACTGTACATAATACAATGAACTGTTTTTTGGTTGGCTGAGGCTATCCTGCGCACATACCAAAGCTCGGTCAGAAAACCTTCCTGACGAGCTTGTTAGGTGACATAAGCAATACTTACCCCTGTCCGGCATTTGTTTGGCTATGTTTCGCCCGTCGAGAGAGTATAAATTCTCCTCCTACCCAGTCCCCTCCGCTCTCTCTGATTCTTCCACAATCAAAACCGTCGATGACGAGAACTGGCCGGCCGCTCTAGATGAGCTTGCCCTTCACGGGGTAGACGCTGACATCGCCCGTTCGGCGGCCACACTCCTTGTTACACACAAACGGGACGGGCATTTTTCTGCGTACCTCTGATGGCGGGCTTTGTTTGTGGAAGATGCCGGATGAACTCCTTGCTCGCGTGCATGCCTTTTTGCGAAATGTATGATTTGTGTTCACTTTGTTTGTGGAATTTAAATGTGTTGCGTGCAAAAAAAATTGCTGGTGTCCGGCACTTGTGTGCTTGTTGCTTTATGAAATCGATATATGGAAGCTGCAAAATTCATTGTGGAAGTGTAACTTTGACTCCCGAGTCTTGCAAAATGTGGCTATGTTAAATAACGATCATGCATATTCTATTAGAGAGATGTTTTGCCCTACACCTAATAAAAGCGAATAAGAGGAGGAAAAAAAGAAAAAAGCAAGTCCACTAGTCTGCCTTCAGACGCAGGTACAAAAATAAATCCATTCCAACCGTACTCTAAAGGAATACACTCCCTGCACCAACCACCATCGCGACTGCGACCGCCGCACAGGTGTAGACACCGGTGACGCTGACCAGCTGCTTGAGCGCACCTGACGCGGCCGGGAATGTGGTGGCGAACTGCGCGGTGGGGTTGGGGCCACCAGAGATGGTCACACTCGGCGCGGCGGGGTCTGGCTTGGGCTGCTCTCCGGAGGGGGAGGTGCCGGAGGCGAGGATGGAGAAACGGTTGGAGGTAGTGTAGGTGACACCGTGAGTGCTGTTGAGGAAGATGAGGAAGTAGTCGTTGCCGGGCGGAACGTCCTTCAGATAGAGGTTGATCGCTTTGCTTTTAAGGTGGGCGTCGACTGTGGGCAGAGGGAGTCAACGGTTGTTCGCAAGGTGAAAGAGAGAAAAAAAAAAAAAAAGACGTACTGCCTTGGGCGACGTAGACAATTCCGTCTGTGCCTAGACGGATGAGCTCGATGTCAAAGTCGATGATGTCGTCGAGGAGCCCTTTGGACCAGGAGATGAGATTGGCTTCGCCGTTGACCCATTGCGCGCCCTTAGTTGGGTTGAGGATGTTAAAGTCTGAGCAAGCTCTGTTTGTCACAAAATTGGGGACGATGAGATGGAATAGCGCGTACAGGCATGGACGGCTGGCAGAGAGAGGAGGAATGTCGCCAGGAAGACGCGGAGGGCGTGTGCGAGCGAGAATCCAGGGCGCATGGCTCTTCCTCGGTATTGGGTGGGTGTCAAAGGTTAGATTGAGGGCAAGATTTCGTATGGTGCCGATGAGGGAGGGAGGAGAGGGGCGATTGCAAGCGGAGAGGGTGGAAGGAAGAAAAGGCTTGAGAGGGCGGGCGCTGGACACCGCGACGACGAGTGACAGCGACGGGCTTTGGAAGCGCGGATGAATTGTTGGCCCTTGTTTGTTTCCGGCGCTTGTCCTCGGCGTTTCTGAAACTCTGCCTCCCGCCGCCATCTGCCGCTCATTAGCGTGTCTTCTGTCCCGGCGGCGTGTCCCTGGGGCTGTACCGTACTGCTGCTGCTCAGATATGGTGGAGATTACCATCTGCAAAAGGCCGGCGGAGGACGCAGTCGTCACCCAGCGCAAGTTCTTCAGGAAGACGGCGAGGGGAAAGGTTATTAAAGGTGCGCCAGAGATTGTTCTAAAAAAATACCAATCGGGCAGACTCTTTTCTTACAAAACGAACTACACTACCTTCAGTTCTACGCGAGAGATACCTCCGCGATGATATTTCATGTGGGATTGTGCACTGTGCGCTTTGTGAGGTCGCCTCACTGCCCAGCACTGGCCCCTTACTTCCCTCTGCCGGCGCGAACATAACACACAAGGCCTATCCGAACGGACATTTCCTGCTTCCGGACACAAACGTGTTTCTCGCGCAAGTATGTAATCCCAATATTTTTCTGTCTCCGGATGCTGAGGCCAAGGTTGCGCATGTGTGATGTCCTAGATGGATCTCATCGAGCTCGAATCCTTCACGAGTCCGATCGTCCTCCTGCAGACCGTCCTCGAAGAGGTCCGCCACCGTTCCCTCCCGCTCTTTAACCGGCTTCAGGCTCTTGCACGTGCAGACGAGAAACACGTCTGGGTGTTTCATAACGAATTTCGGTCGTGCGTGAGCTTTCCTCCTCTAGGGGCATGTCTATAACACCTCTTGTTCTTTCTGGGGCTATGTAGGGACACGGCGACTATCCGTGAGCCAGAAGAGTCCCCAAATGACCGCAACGATCGGTCAATACGCAAAGCGACGGCCTGGTACAACCAGCATTTGGCTCTTGCTCGCTCCCCCGTGCGCGGACAAACCCAAAACCCAATTCCACCCGTTGTGCTCCTCACAGATGATGCAGAGAATCGTAGGAGAGCGGAGAAAGAGGGCGTTCCGTGCAGTTCTGGTGTGCATGGATTTTTTTTGCGTGTGTATCCTGCTCACTCAACATGAACGGCAACGCTGCGAACAGTGAAACAGTACGTTGAAGGGCTGCCAAATGCGAGCGAGTTGCTTGATCTCCTTTCCGCCTCGGCCGACACGGGCGACGTCTCCACAGGACCTCGCACGCAGCTCTACCCAGAGGTCCGCTCTCTGCCTCTAAATCTTAGCCCATATCTTACCACGGCCACATCAGTATCTCCCGCAATCTACCCTACAAGCAGGCATCTCTTCTGGTGCACTTCACTCCGGCCACTTCAACCAATCTCCACATAATTACCTCGAAGGGTTTGTTTCCGTACCCGCCTTTGCCCGCCCCGTCTTGCTGGTTGGTAGAACGAACATGAATCGTGCAGTTCAGGGCGACGTTGTCGTCGTCGAGGTCTTTCCCGAAAGTGAGTGGCGGGCGGAAGCGGATGAGGTGCTCGATCAGGATGGTGAGCGGATAGTCCTTCTCCGTCTTGAAGCGGAATATGGAGGATCTTTGACCTGTTTCGTGTGGTAGCGACACTCAAGGATGATGCGGCGCAGGACTCGGACGACGAAGACGCTCCTGCCCTGCCAGTTGACCGTGCAGAAGAGCGTGCACTTGCGTCTACAGGCGCAGACTCTACGCCAGCCCGCGCTCGTCAACCAACAGGCCGCGTCGTTGGGGTTGTCCGCAGAAACTGGCGTGCGTGCGTCGCCCACATCGACAGTTCCTCTCTCTCGTCTGCCTCTTCCTATTCTCTCGGCCAACAGACCGTCTTCGCTACGCCCGTCTCCCGTGTCTTACCGCGTATTCGCATTCGCACGCGCCAGGCGCCCGCGCTTGTCGGGCAAAAGATCCTTATTGCGATCGACCGTTGGGATGCCCACGCACGATACCCGGCGGGACACTTTGTGCGTGCGCTTGGAGCTGCGGAGTCGAAGGATGCAGAGAGGGAGAGTCTGTTGCTTGAGTATGGGGTCCCATACAGGCCGTTCGGGAAGGCAATTTTGGATTGTCTGCCTGAGCAAGGCGACAAGTGGGTTGTTCCACCAAAGGCGGACACAAGTCCAGAATGGAGGGGTAGAGAGGATCTACGGGAGCTGATTGTATGCAGCATTGATCCGCCCAGTATGTCTTGGCATGCCGTATTCCAGTGTGGTGAGAGAACTGGCTGACGCGGACTCTAGATTGTCAGGACATTGATGATGCTCTTCACGCGCGACGCTTACCTAACGGAAATATCGAAGCTGGCGTTCGTGCGTGCAGGCATGCGTTATCTCCTGTTCCATACCTTGAACTTATTTCAACACGTAGATATCGCGGATGTCTCTCACTTTGTCCTCCCTGACAACCCAATGGATGCGGAGGCCGCCTCACGCGGGACGACGGTGTACCTTGTCGACAAGCGAATCGACATGTTGCCCTCACTGCTAGGTACGAATCTTTGCTCGTTGAGACCGTACGTTGAACGGTTGGCGTTCTCGGTCATATGGGTGTGTTGGCAGCCAAATCTTGCGATGTGAACAGGCTATAGCTCAACAATCGCATGCAGGAAATGGACGAGAATGCCAAGATTGTAAGCGTACGCTTTACCAAATCGGTGATTGCGTCCAAGGCGGCCTTCACCTATGAAGAAGCCCAAATACGAAAGGATGATCCGTATGTAGGCCTTCACGTCCAAAACTCACTCATTTCTCACCAGTGTTTCGCTCCTTTGTTTCATAAGCCATCTTCAAGATGACCTCACGCAATCTATTCGGCTCCTCAATTCACTTGCAATCAAACTCAAAGCCGGGCGCATGGCTGCCGGTGCCCTCAACCTTGCGAGCCCAGAAGTGAAGATTCACTTGCAAAGCGCCGAGTCAAGCGATCCAATCGATGTTGAACAGAAAGCACTTAGAGAGACGAACAGCCTTGTGGAGGAATTCATGCTTCTTGCTAACATTAGCGTTGCGGCAAAGATCCAGGAGACATTCCCTCAAACTGCAGTACTCAGGTAAAAGACTACATTGGCTTCAAATTTCTGCGTGTTGATTCAAGTCGGTTTGATAGACGTCACTTGCCACCTCCCAAGACGAACTTTGAGAAGCTGCAGGACATCCTCATGAAGCGTAAAGGGTTTTCTTTAGATGTATCCAGTTCAGGCGCTCTTGCGAATTCATTGGATCAATGCATCGTATGCACTCCTCTCTGTCCTGTTTGTTATAGCTAACTTTGCACGCAGGATCCTAATGAACCCGCCTTCAATATTCTTGTTCGCATCATGGCTACACGTTGCATGCTCTCGGCTGAGTATTTCTGCTCCGGCAGCGTCGCGCGCGACACTTTTGGGCACTATGGTCTTGCGAGTCCGATTTATACGCACTTTACGAGCCCAATCCGTCGCTACGCGGATGTACTAGCGCATCGGCAGCTCGCGGCCGCTATTCAATACTCACCACTCCACCCGAGTTTACACTCCAAGGCGCACGTCGAACGTGTACTTGAAACTGTCAACCGTCGACACCGCATGGCCCAAATGGCGGGGCGTGCAAGTGTTGAATTCTACGTCGGCCTTGCACTTAAGGCGAGGGGTGAGCGCCTAGGTGCCATGGTACGCGAGGACGCGTTCGTAATCAGGGTGTTCAGGAATGGGGTGGGAGTATTTGTTTCGTCGTGAGTTGTTTATCGTACCACTCCTCTTGCTCAGTATTGACTGAAGCGCTACCTTTTCATCAGGCTGGGTATTGAGGGACTTGTCATGTTCAAGAAGGACGTCAAGTTCGATGCCGAGAACTATGTCGTAACTGTCCCTTCCGATGGCGGTGAAGTTTCCATAGCTGTTTTTGACAAGGTCTCCGTCAATATCGAGGTTGAGAAGGACAAGAACACACAGCGTGGCAAAGTGAAAATGACCCTAGCGAGTCCAGTTGACTCACGGAATATGTAAAATGCATAGTACTGATAATGTAGAGTTATAGTATAAATGTATTTTTGTAAAAGCCAGTTGTCCGTAGGCTGCCACAGAATTGATGCACTCGTTTATCAGTGCTTAGCAAGCAACAGCACAGAGCGAACTGGCCCAGGGTTGTTGCCTCTCCCCTCTCGCTCTTTGCTACCCATGTCGGACACCCCTCGCGATTCTGCTGCAGCACCCTCTCCTAGCCTTCACCTACCCAGTGAACTTTTGGCGCAAGTTTTTTATGATGTCGTCTTCGGTCATCTATTCATCACTGAAAATCGTCGCCATCCACTCGTCGCATTACCTTCTGTCTGTCAAGCTTGGCGGCGTGTGTCCCTTTCCATGCCTGTTCTTTGGACATACATTTTAGACGTGCCCGAAGCGCAAGTGAAGATTCAGCTGGAACGGTCGCACGAATTACCACTACATGTTGCTTATGGGACTATGCTTAAAGGATTAAATGAGGGAGAGAAAGGTACCCTCTGCCATCAGGGTCTCCTTTTTGCTCTCAAAACTGGCTCGTCCAGGATGAAGACTGTCCGTATTCGTGCAGATATTGACACATATGAAGTCTTTTCGGGTCATTTGTTTGGAATGTCGATGCCACTATTAAATCATCTGGACGTCGAGCTTACATGGACAGTTCACCCATACGATATAAGCACTATCTCAATCAACTTTTTTCCTGATGCCCCGAATCTTCAGTCTGTAAACCTCACCAAAGTTCCCTGCATTAACGCATGGCCAAATTTTGGTTGCAACATTCGTTCAATATCCCTCCTTCATCCTCCAGGAACTGAAGAAGAAGACTTTGATCTTATGGCCTTTGCAAGAGCCTTGGGTGACTGCGCCTTGCTAGAGTCGCTTTCCATTAGTCACGTTCTTTCAAATAGTCTGCCCCCATGGGGTCACCCGCCTCCGACTGCAATACCAATTCCTCAACTTAAAGAGCTCCGTTTGGAAGAGGAAAACCTCAGCTTGGTCAACAAGTTTTTAAGGCTGATAGAGGCTCCAAAACTTGTGTTTTTCTCCCTCGATGTGGACGAATACGACGACAACCAGCATATTTCCCAGCTCTGCACTTGTCTATCATCTTTCTTAGCGCGCTTAGGTTCCCAACATGAGCATAAAACTCTCCACTTTATATCTAAAGAGGATTCCTTATCCACTATATTCTCAGCTCGTGAAGTAGATGGTGGATTTACCGACTCTTACACAGAGTACTTTTCGTTGTTTCTTATAGACAACGTACCTGACTGTGACAAATGTGACAATACTTTTATCACACCCTTTATTGAAATTATCGGCGCACTACGTCCTACGAACATGGTCCTTGAAACTGGTCGATCTGAAATGGACGCGTCGATGGGCACATCCCTCCTGAGCAGCAGTCTCGTTGAGACGCTGGAATTGCGCCGACTGGACACGAGCCTTCTTACTCTCCTTTGTCAATGCGCTCCCGGAAGCTTTGCTTCAATCAAAACAGTTGTAGTAGAGGAAACGGCGGTTACCTATCCTATTGTCTCACTTTTGTGCGAGACATTTGCTCGACATTCCATATCGAAACTACAGTTTCGTCGATGTACGGGTGTTCTTACAGGCTCACTTCTACCGCTTCGAGACATTGCTCCTCTCGTAACGTGGAACTAGGAAGTTTTGGGTCTCTCATGGCAGGTCGGGATGTCTATGCAGAGCAATTTTAGCTATAATTTGTCCTCCAAAAAAGTGTTCGGCTGGAGTGTCAAAGTGCAGGACATTGACACCTGGGATTATAATTGACAGCGGGATTCGCCAAGTAATTTCGAACTCGCCTGAGAGGGTTCAGAGTGTAGAATTAACCCAACTTGCTTTCTGCTCGATGCTGTTCAAGTGTTATATGTTGTTACATGGTGGCAAACATTCTCAAATGTATTTTATAATATTCACAGTGAAGGTGATTGCTGCTTTATACTCTCAAACACTAGCATGCAACTTTAGATGGACGGGTGTTAGCCAAAGTATGTGTACCTAGTACGCCAACAGTACAACAGGTGCTGAGCCTCGGCCCGTTGCAAAATTCTGATGATCAGGAAAGTCTAAACCAGCCGTGGGAGGCCGAACGGGAATATATTTAATTTCCTTTCTCTTCTTCCTCCCCCCCCCCCCGTAGTCGAAGGCAATTGCGTTGCTCAAATGACCCCCGTCGAAGTGTCCGTCTGTTGATCGTGCCTTCTTTTCCCCACCAAACCAGTCAGATGTCCTTCGGATGTTCTGTGCGGCGAACCCCAGTGTCCAGGACCGGAGGGCGTCGGAAATTCACAAGGTTTCTAGAGCCACGTGGTGTTCGCGCCTGTTCGCGACCATTGCAGGAGACCACCGCCTCCGCCCATCGAGAATGACCGAAACTCGACTGAACTTTCCTAGTAAGCGCTCATTGGCACACACCACCACCAGCACAGCACCGTCACCAACACCACCACCACCACCACCACCCCGCAAGCGTGTGCAGTATCGCTGGCCGCGACGGGCGACGACAGTGACCGCAAAGGACCGCCAAGACACCACTTCTTGTAGGCCGACTCTCACCAGTTCCGCCGCTCTCGGGCCCTCTGCGGGGCTCATCAATAAAATCAAGGTTGCGACGCCCGTGATATTTGCGCAGAGAATCTTGTCACCTTCTCCTTACACCCCTCCTCCCTGCTCTCTCACCTGTCGACTGCACAATGGGCGAAATCAAGCAGCACGCGTTCCACACCTCGTCAGACTTGGTCAAGCCAGAACAGACCTTCACGCCTTCACCCCCCCTCTTCCGGCCCATCCCAATCCGTCCACAAGGAGCGTTCCAGTCGCAACCCCCACAATGGCTCCTGTCATCTTCATCACCGTCCTCGCCACAAGCGTCTTCACCGCTCTCAAGAGCGTCCACTCCGGGGGACGACGCAGACTACATTTACCTGCCTGAGAGCTCAACAGCGCGGGAACGAAAACTCGCCGCCTTGCGTGAGGCGCTCATGGGAGGAGAGCTGGCGCCGCTCTCCAAAACTTTACGTACGTGGCCGCCACCACCCTATGTTTCAGCGTCCCAAACTGGATCCCCGCTTTTGCGCTTTACTGATATGTATACACACAGTATCCGCCGTGACACCTGTCCTGTTGACTGTCGTCACTACCGTACTCGCGTACAGCGTCTTCCTCCACGGCATCCCGCTTCCAACACGCGTCGTCAGTTTGAACGTCGACGTAGAGGAGGTTTCCGACACACGCTGGCTCGTCCTCGTCTTACTCGTCCTCTTCTGCGTCCGATTCGCCCTCGGCGGTTGGGAAGTGGAGGATCACCCTATACCCGTCTCCCAGCCTGGCACAGACCGATCGCCTCATACGGCGTACTCTGGTCATGCCTAGGAATTGTTTATACACATCATATTACGTTACGTTGTAGTCCTATTTGACACGTTCTCATATTCCGAGCATTCTTCTCCTCGATGAGGTCCTCCTTTTCTGTCTTTTTTTTTGTACTTGAGTGCCCGGAGCTGTGTCGTCATTACGAGTACATCGGGGAAAACCTATATTGATACCCAAGTCATCAAATGACGTCCATTGCTTATCAGCACGACGGTGGAAGATGACTAATACCTATTATGAACTGCTATCCCATACTATGAGCTGGTCAGAGAGTGGTCGCTGAATTGCTATGTGAAGCTGCCCATCCGTTGTGAATTAGCGTAGTTCATGATTCAAACCACATCGCTTCCTGGAGAAAATGGTTCCTTCTAATTGACCTTCTAAAGCCGCATACGTAAGTGTGTTCGAGCTTCGGTTGGAGGAGTGGATAACAAATGTGCTAAAATACGGTCACATCCGACTCGTTTAACTGATCTTTGTTATCCAAATCCATAACGCCGGCTACTTAGGGATTCAACATCGGTACTTGATAACTCACTACCCAAAGCGCCAAGTACTATCGTTGGCCGCCATCGGCTTGTAGTATAAACCAGGCTGGCGAGCAGATGCCTTGAAGGTCGGATTGAATTAGCTGTGATGTTTTGAATGAGCCGGTCTAGAACGTGCTAAATCAATCCCTTTGCACTGGCAGTGCAAAACTCAACACACTCTATGCGAATCAGGAGCTGGAAGAAGCTTGTTTGTCAAGCTTCGCCATTGAGCTCTGGGAGTAAGTTGGAACTCAGCATAACAACTCATGTCATTCGAAGAATATTGTGGCACTAAGCGTTGCGGGCTCTGGGTATTTGCAACATGTGCGCCCGAAAATTTATGACGCACCCTTTTATAACGACGACGATGGCATGTTGCTTATCGTAATTCAAGTAATCGCGCGAGTTTAACAAAACAATTACGCATACGCATGAAAATCGGAGTTGATCGAAGTGGCGGCAACGAGTTCGCCAAATATTAATAGAGGCGTACGAACGCCCGAGAGCCCGTCAATGGAAAGGAAGGCCACGTTCCACGCAGCGAAAATAAATTTTGCGAGCCTTGATGCGAGCCAATAAAAGCTCGGTAGCTTGTTGACGCTAACATAAACAAATTGGCGTTTCTCAGATGCTTGCAGCTGGGTCATGTTTTAGCATCTGCAGGCTGGCGAGTGGCGGCTGCTGCTGATTGAGGGGTGCAGATTAAAATTAGTGTCTAGAATTTGCGTTTGTCGAGCCATCAGAACGAAAATAGCCGCGATCGATACCAGAAGAGCTTGGACTACCAACTTGACCAAAAATAGCAGATAACGAGGATCGACCTGGGCTTACGAGCTGCAGTCGGTGAATAACCTCCCGTGAATGTCCTCCCGTTACTCTGACCCACCAAACAATAGGGTGTTGAAGAAGCTTCCGTAACGGCTCAAGGGTCGCGAAAAAAAAGTGCATCGGGGAGCAGAGGCCGATAGCTGTATGAAATGGGCTGACGTGAAACCGAATGGCTAAACTCAGGCGGGGAAGCGAAGCCGCCGTAGCGGAGAGAACAACACCAAACTACGAACTCCCGTATGACTGGGTGGAGTATCGATTGATGCTCATTCTGAGAGAAGAAAAGGGTCTTCCACGAGTGATTGTGGCGAAGGAAATGAGGTCTTCAATCAGTAGGCTATGGTGTGGCTCTAGGTACTCGGCGCGGGGAAATGCAGAGTAAAACGCGGCGGCCATTGACCACTTTCCCCGGTACATAGTAATCAACGCCAATCCTGTGATACTGACACAAACCGCAGTCAGAATAATGCCAAGGCGGGGAGCAGGGAAATCCAAACTTGGTAAAAACTACAGATGAGCGGACTTGCTTACTATCGAGTGGCGATTGCGTGTTCCAGAGTCATAGTAGTACTTGGCCGAGATGAATACGAAGGCAAGATGATCGGAATGTACCAAGAGAGTTGTCGAAGAAAGAAAAGAAACTTGTCGAGAACTTGAGAGCTTGGAGAAGAGCCAGGCTCTCTGACCCAACCGTTTCTCATTCGGAGGCGGAGTAGATCGCCCGTGGAGGCGGCCGCGCCTCCGTATATAGCTCTCTAATTATCCACTCGAGTTTGATGGCCTTGCCGAATGAATGAAGAACGCCGTCGGATCGCGTCCTTGTACAACGGAAAGAAGGCGCAAGAACTCTGCCGGAGGGAACGGATAGAGAGGCAGGTGCAGAACCATCCTGATGCGCAGCAGGAGTGGGTGTTAGGCCAAATGGAGATACCGAGTTTGTGATTTGGGGGCGTTTGGCGGGAAGCTACGGCCATTGGCGAGAAAGAGTCGAGACTTGTTGAATTCCATATATTAAAAGAGTTACAGGACTGAAAGAATACTATAGAGGATGGCAGCCGAACACATCTGGCGCGCTTGGGATTTCTTTCTCACAGGCAACGCGGGGAGGGACGAGCGTGATATAATAAAATTGGGGGGCGTCGTCGTCCGTGAAGCCTATGCGCAGTGATGCTCGGCAAGTAGAGCGCCGGCACCGCCTCAGCGCGTCGGGAACCGGGGAGAAGTGAAAGAAGAAAGGGGGTGGGGGGGGAGAAAGGGAAAAGAGAAAGGAAAATAGAGAAAAAAAAAAGGCTGTGGGAAATGAGAAAATGACGCAAAGCGTGATACGTAATAGAGCGAATAAGTGCCTTGGCCCGCGATCCCGCCTCCGCCACTCCGCCTCTCCTCCCTTTCTCACCACAACCTTCACCCGACCCCCCCGCCTCCTTCCGACGCTATCCAGCTCGACGACCAGCCATCTCGAACGCATCCGAAGCGTTTGCTGGCTGTCGCAACCGGTCCACAACAAAACAGAGCATCCTACCACAACGTCATCGGCACCCACTCTCTCCTAGGCAACCCCGTCCGACGAAACCAACCGGACAGCCACCGCTCTCGCCCTTGCCCACTCACCCAAACGCGTCGTGTACCGCCTTCTTACGAGCCCTTCCTCTCCCCTCACGAACCCGCCAGCTCAACCATGTCTTCCTCCAACCCTGTACGTGTCGCGTTCGTTTATGGCACAAAAATGCTGACGATCGTCCCGTCCTCTCTCAATCTTGGTGGTCCTACCTTGCCGTTTGCCTGTGCTGCCTTCTCATCGTCCACCCCTCCTTCCCCTCGTTCCTACCTCTGACACGCCCCTGGACGGCAATTGTTCCTTCGGCCCTCGAAACTCCCGACCCACCTCCCAACCACCCAACGCCACCGAAATCGCGCCCATTTGGTACTAATGAAACGTTCGGTCCGGCTTGGCGCTCAAATCCAGATCCGCCGCAAGCTCGTCATCGTTGGAGACGGTGCCTGTGGCAAAACATCTCTCCTTTGCTCGTTCGCGCTCGGCGAGTTTCCCAAAGAATACGTGCGTCGGCTAAAACCCTGACCCTCATCCACCTGAGCTGATCACTTGCCCTGTTTGTAGCAACCGAGTAAGTGTTCAGCTTTTTTTTTTGTACCCCAAATTTTGGCGTCAGAGGACGACCCCCCTCGTCGCTCGATAGAGTGCCGTGATCCACAAACCGCAAACTGATACTCATCAACTATAGCCATCTTTGAAAATTACGTGGCTGAGATTCGTCTCGACGGGAAACCTGTCCAGCTCGCCTTATGGGATACTGCGTACGTGTGATATCACTTTTCCCCCCCATGATTTTCAAGACTCATTCCATGCTTTCATTGGCATTTCTCACATTCCCCACCACGCCCTGTCTTCGGTTGCTTCTTGGCTAACCGTTTGTTGCCTCTTATTCTCACGTAACTTTCCCATTTTCGGACACCGCGGCTGCAGCGGCCAAGAAGAATATGAGGTGCGCAGAAAAAATTGTCGTCATCGTTTGTTCATAATGCCTAACGTCGCATTTAGCGCCTTCGCCCGCTGTCATATTCCAAATCACATGTTATACTCATTGCCTTTGCGATCGACACTCCAGACTCACTTGAGAACGTCACAGTCAAGGTGCGCTTTATTTATATCTTTTCCCCCCTTTTTTCTTCAAAATGCGTCTCGGGTTCCGCTTTGTCCCTCCGCTGTCTACATTTTCATTATCAGATGCGCCCACCATCCCCCAGAAAGGCTTGCCGCGGCTGATGCAATTTTTTTTTCTCGAGCCAAATTGGTGGTAGTACATGTGTTACGCCTCCAAGGTTCTTCCCTTATTCGGTTGCATACTACACTAAGACTTTGACGCCAAACCATGACTGTCCTTTTTTAGTCCACTTTGATTCTTCTCCCTTTTTTTTTACCACCAAAAAAGCAAACACGACAACGCTAATACTTTTGCTTAGTGGATAGAAGAGGTTCGCTCTATTTGTGGCCCGACAATTCCCGTCTTGCTCGTCGGCTGCAAATCCGACCTCCGTCCACCGGCAGACAGCCAGCACGCCGCAGGTTCCTTCGTCTCTCGCGCCCAGGCCGAGCGTATCGCGCAACAGATCGGCGCGCGAGCATACAAGGAGTGCTCTGCCCTCCGAATCGAGGGCGTCGACGACGTGTTCGAGGCTGCGACGCGGTTGAGCATGCTCATGCGCGAAGGCGTGCCCGCCCACGCCCGGGCTGAGAGCGGTGGGAACCACTCGGCTCCCGGCGGCCGCAGGTCAGGGGAAGCGGGGCGTGCAGGCGGTGGTGAGCACAAGAGCGGGTGCTGTGTCGTTTGTTAGTTACAAGGCCGATGTGATATCGTCGGTGCTGGTCGTTTGGTGTTGTCGTTGCTGATCGTAGATGCGGACATTGTTATGACGTGCTACTTGCTGCCTGGTGTTCGCGTCTTTCCTCGCCTTTTTGTTTTCACCTTTTCACCTCTTCTTTGTCTATTACTACGCCATTTCTTTTACTTCAATCCACACATTTGTGGTATCGCGCCATACGCATGAACGAACTGACTGCGGCATACAGCGTCCGAGATGCACACACAATTGCAAACCGAATCTATCGACGTTATATTTACATCTATCTTAGCTTAGCATGTCTTGTTGTACACGGGTTTCCCCCCAGTGTCCCAAAGGCGATTCACTGCTTGCTGGCAGGAGGACCGACCGAGCATCCAAGATCGTGCAGCTGGCCACGCTCCAAATCATAAAGCCAGCCGTGGATGGAAACATCGAGGCCCTTCTCCCACGCAGAGGTGATAGGTCCGGAGCCTGCGGCGTTGGCCACTTGCGCGCGCACGTTGGCAGTGACGAGTGAGTGAAGGGCTGGAAAAGCGTCGGTCAGCAATCAGTCCCTTTTAATAGTGTGGTGGCACAGAGCGTAGGAGAAAGTGCGGCTCAAGAGACTGGGAGGGGGGGAGTCCGGGGAAAAATGAGGGAGCTGAGAAAGCGGGATGTCGGTCGTAGAGTGGCTGGGTCCGGAGCCCCGAGACACAGGAGTGAGAGGCGGCGAGACTTACATGCTCCAGGCTCCTGTTCGCCCACCAGCTTGATGAGTGGCGCAAGCCAGACGTTCAGTGGCGCCTTGTCTGCACCTGGAGCGGTCGGGTCTGCGAGCTCGCGGTCTTCGCAGCAGGCGGCGTTGGCGGCCGCGACGCCGCCGCAGGCGGTGTGGCCGACGATGATAACGTGTTGCACGCCGAGGTGGTGCACGGCGTAGTAGACGACCGCGCCGAGGTTCGGATCCTCTGGGTTGTATTGGCTGACCAAAAGGGGCACGTTCAGGGTTCGGTGTCCGCAGATGAGCCTAAAGGCGGAGGTGGGTTGGTAACGCACTTTGCGACGTTGCGGTGCACGAAGATGTCTCCGGGGCGGGAGGCGGTTACGACCGCCTCTGGAACGCGAGAGTCGGCGCAGCCGATCCAGAGCACCTTGGGTGCTTGGCCCTTTGCGCACTCCTCAAAGAAGGTGGGCTCCGCCGCGCGGACGTCCGCAGCCCATCTGGCGTTGGAAGAGAGGAGGCGCTCGAGAATGGCGGTCGTCATGGTCGTCGTATTGTGGTCGTTGGTGGTGGTGGTGGTGGTGGTAGTGGTGATAGCGAGTGTGACGAGTTAGAGCTGGGTAGGTTTTATAAGCTAGAGTCGTTCGGTTTTCTCCGCCCGGTGGATGCGTTGGGGAGGGAGACAGTGGGAAGCGGCGTTGGCGGATGGGGGTGGTGTTAAGAGCAAGAGATGATATCGAGACCCGGGTAGAAGTGACGCTTGCTCTCATCCGCCCGCGAAAAAGTGGATGACTACCGCCGTCCCACATCAAACAATACTAGTTCTTCTCGATCCTCTTCCAGCCGCGAGTATTCCGTATACTTTACAAGCCCATTCGGCATGAGGGAAGCTCTGGATGGCGCCATTAGTTCTCGTTCTAATGAGCTTCCCATGGCAGCGTTTAGCTTATCTAACCGATTCCGAGTGCCCGCACCATCCCTGGCAGCCCTTGACAATGAAGCGGATGGGCCACATCCCATGCCATAGGGAGGATGACATAAGTTTTATGACAAACGCATGCACACATGCGTGACATCAGAGGGTGGGCTTCGCGCCCGGTCGCGTCCGTCAGACTCCAACCTGAGATTCCTGGCCACACCTCCTCACTCTCGACAACCTCAACCTCGAACGACCACGATGCTCTCCCTGGCTGCCAGAACCGCTTTCCGTCCAGCTACCGCCCTTCGCGCCGCCCGCAGCGCCGGCGTTCTCGCTGCGTCGAAGCACACTCTTCCCGATCTCCCTTACCCATACGATGTGAGTCAAAGCGACCTCCGCCTTCTCTCTATCGCACCGTCCAACACAGAGGCAAACATTATTATTTTTTTGCACCAGGCTCTTGAGCCCCATATCAGCCAGGAGATCATGAACCTCCACCACACCAAGCACCACCAGACGTACGTCAACGGACTCAACACAGCCGAGGAACAGTATGCCTCTGCGTCCACGCCCAAGGCGCGCATCGCCCTCCAGGCGGCGCTCAAATTTAACGGAGGCGGCCACATCAACCACTCGCTCTTCTGGAAGAATCTCGCGCCCGCGAGTGCGAACGGTGGCAAGCTAGGTAACGGCAAGCTCGCAGAGTACATTCAGCGGGACTTTGGCAGCTTCGAGAACTTCAAAAAGGAATTCAACGCGAAGACCGCTGCCATCCAAGGATCTGGCTGGGGCTGGCTTGTATGTCGTCCGTTTGCTCACCTTAACTCGCCTTCTCATTGACAAGTTGTGGTCAGGGCTACAACGCTACAACCAAAAAGCTCGAGATTGTGACCACTCCGAACCAGGACCCCCTCCTTTGTGAGTTTTCTCAGATTTTTTCCATGTGTCGAGTCTGACTCTCGCACAGCCCATGTTCCCTTGATCGGCGTTGATATTTGGGAGCATGCGTTCTACCTCCAGTACAAGAATGTCAAAGCTGACGTGCGTATACCTTCAAACTTGCACATCTCTCCATATAATCTGACCCATCCATGTCGCAAATAGTACCTGAACGCTATCTGGAACGTGATCAACTTTGAGGAGGCCGAAAAGCGCTTGCTTGAGGCTCTCTGAATGTATAATAATTGTATGTTTGTCCTTGTGAAATAACATAACTCAGCCAATTCGGCCTGTGCCGCTGACATTCACACGCTTGTTTAAAAAAAGGCGTAACATAACTCCGTCGACATTTCTGTGGGGCTTTAAATACTGATGATATCTTAGTGCATACACCATGGAGGGCATATGTTCCAAATTCAACTCCTTCAGCTGACTCAGCCATTAAAGAGAGCTCTGCTCACACACAACCTGATCAGTTGTTTGTTCTTCTGAACGATCGAAGATGCTCACCGAGTCGCCAGGGCATGGACTTGTCACACATACGATGTGTGACTCTAGCTCTTTGTTGGAAGCCGCGTTCTGTGCGCACGGGCATGGATCCGTCACGCAGACGCAGTGTCCGATCGAACGGTCGTTAAGGGCTGTCGGCACGGCGGCCACGGTGAGGGCGAGCGCAAGAACAGAGGTGAGGATCGTGAGGCGCATTTTTCTCAAGGCGGTCGAGTGTCGAGTGTCGAGGATGAGTGTGCGAGTGGCGGCCGAAAGGCGTGTGGAGACTTGCTTATCACCGTAAGCGTGGCAACTTTTAAAGGTTTTGAACTGGGTGGTGGCGTAAAACAGCCGACCAGACTGACGTCGCAGATCAGGAGACCATATGGCTTTGATTGCCACTTTCGAGGGCTCAGTCGGTCTGAAACGTATCCGCTTTCTGATCCGGCTGATACAAGTCACACCTAGCACGGTGCGTCCGGTATCCCGTCTTTGAACGTATCGGTACCAAGTGAAAACTATAAGGCAGATCGTGGCGAGATCTGCTGGAGACGTAGATAAGCATCACACGTTTGGATAGTGTTGGACTGTGGCGATGGGTGTATTGTGGCAGCCGGCTCACTGCACAAATATTTTTTTTTGGCGAGGGCTTGGGCTTTTAGGCGCTCACAATTAAATTCATGTCGAAGATTAGGCTGCCGTGCTAATTTTGATTGTCTCGTAACGTTCGTACTTATGGATGTTGTTTGTTTGGGCGTGGCCCCAGCAAAATGAGTGAGCTTCATTTAGTCCACAAACTCTTCTTGTGATATGACACTGGGAGCGCTGTATGACTGCGGCAGCCACTACCATATCCGAAGTGCTAAACCATGGGTCCTCTTTCGAATGGAAGAGGATTGTGTGTGTGTGTGTGTGTGTGTGTGTGTGTGTGTGTGTGTGTGTGGAATTGTATTTTAGTCAGTTA
>JAZHGK010006802.1:0-41376 GCA_037855215.1 Waitea zeae | reverse complement strand
AAAAAAAAAAAGAGGAAAGGAAAATTTCTCACTCCTCGCCATCTCCTCTTCATTTCGAACAGCGTGAATGATCGCGCGAACAAACGCTTTGTATTGCCAAGGACGTACCCTCGATTTCTTTGATCTGGAAGTGCCGCGGCGTGCACGTACAAGCTCAGATGCCACGATTTTTTGTAGACTCGATTAGAAGAGTGAACGGACCTTTTCTACGACGCCCATTTCGTGTTGTTTGATCCGGGTATGCGATAGCCAAAGATTGTCTGTCGGATGGGGCGGGGAGAGGGGGACGAGGGTCGAGCGGATGGGAAGCCAAGGCGTCGAAAGCGCTCGAGAGGCTCACTATTTGATCCCGGAATCGGAATCGGTGACGAAAGAAGAGCTGGCCGGCTGCTCGGCATCCACCGACACACTCTCTGCTGCATTCTCTGACCGCCCCCTCCATCTCCCTCCAGCCCGTCGACGCGCTCTTTGAACCCTCTCCACAGCCATGAACATACGACACGCACCGACCCTCTACACGCACACCGAAAACGACTCTGACGACGAGGACACCTGGGACTCCGTCCAAACGCCCTCCTTTACCTCTCCTCCGCCCGTCGCCGCACCCCCGACCAAGTCACGCATCAAGCTCCGCTCGCGCAACTCTTACATCGGCGCGAGTGGAGGCAGCGCGTCTGGCGCGTCTTCTGCCAGCAGCACGGCGCCAAAGTACTCCGACCTCTACTCCCAGTTCGTGCAACGCTACCGCTCTGGGCCGGGGAAGGACGATCTGCGCAACGATCTCAGCAGCAGCTACTACAGCAACGGCCTGCATTCGAGCCTGGTCGACCCCGACAGCGACGACGAGGACCCTCGCGCAGGCGTGGACAGCGTAGTCGATCGCCTCTCTTCTCTCGCCTTGGACGAGGATGTCATCGAGCCGGCGACTCTGGAGCAACGCGAGCGCCTCGAGTGGCAGACTATGCTCGCGTCCGTGCTGAGCGGTGACGTATTGAGGTCGGAAAAGACGCGAATCGCCGGGACGATGGACACCTCCGTCGAGGAGCAGACGAAGCAGCTCAACGACATCTGGCTCGGGCTCCGTGCTCGCCTGCACGGCCGCACCGAGGAGGAGGAGCAGAAGTGGCTCGACGAACGTAGGATCCGGCTCGTCGACTCTGTAATCCAGGACATATCCACCTTCCGCGTGCCGGACAGCATCTTAGATCCCTCAGAGGCGTTACAGCTCGTGAACAGCGTCCTCAACCGCCTCGACGCCGCTCAGAGCCTCTACCCCAGCCTGAAAGCCTTTCACGTCGACAAGCCCGCCGCGCTCGAGAACACCTTCCAAGCTCACTGCGACACTCTCTTCACTTGGTCGACCATCCTGACTTCTTTGCGCAAACAAATCGCTACTCTACGGAAATGGACCGGCAGTGAGACTTTGGACGTCACCCAGCCGAACACCGACCCAGATTTGCCCATCGGCGCGCACCCTCACCGGTCACGAGCGAGGCCGAACGACGTCGCAGACGGCACCACCTTCGTCGATCGTGTCTTGAAAGAAGACTCGAGTCAGCGCACCTTCGAGAAGGGCTTCCTCACCGTCGTCCACTCGCTCATCGGCTCTGCTCGCGACGCCCAGGTGAATCTGGCCGTCTACTTCAAGGAGATGAACCTGCCCACTTTCGAAGCGGAACTCGTCCCGCTCATCTCTTTCCCGACCAAACTCGTGCAGGCCATCCTGCGCGTGCGTCTTGATTACGCAAGCAAACTCAAAGACCCAGAGCTGCTGATCATCGACCAAATTACCGAGGACCTGAAAATCAACATCGGCCTCGCTTGCACGTTAAAACGCCAATATGAGGCATTCCTTGCGCCCGATCCAATGGGGAGCTGGTCCCTTCCGTCTTGCATCGACAAGGACTACGATGCCGTCGTCCTCGAGGCACTTATGTTTTTCTTTAAACTTATTCACTGGAAGCTTAAGAGCGGGACCAAGAGCAGCTACTTCAAGGAGACGGACGTGGTGGAGGCTCAGTGGGCGACGTTTAATGACGTCAGTTTAAGCACTGTAGGAGGCTCCGCACTTGTTGCAGAACAACTTTGGTGGGTATTTCTTTATCAGTACAATATCACTCGCTCATATTGCCCTATAGTATCCTCACGAACAAGCTCATGGGTCGCGTCACAAACTTCTTCGAGAACCAGATACGTTTACCGAATGCTGACGACTCAAGGGGCGCCATCGGCGCTCGGGCCATGTATCAGGGGAAGAAAATGACCAACGAACAGACCAACAACTGGTATAGCAGGATATTGGACAGCAGTCGATGGCGACATCGAAGGCTTCACCGCTTTGCTCGGTATATTCAACTCTCCGCCTTCTTCTTATTACAAGGCTTACTGAAGTTCGTCACACAGATCTCTTAACCAACGATTTAGCAACGCGGCAGAGTACACAATAGAAAATACCCCTATGGACCTGCTCACTGCCGCCTTGGTGGACACAGATCACGTTCTCGTTTATACCCAAACGTACGAAGAGGAGGGTACATATATCATTGCCCCGGAGTTCCTTCGGGAACGGCCTCACATCATCCGTCGTCTTGTCACAGAGGCGTTCCAGGTATATGAAGTCTTCACCGAAGACGGTTCAAGACTCATAAACAGTGGCGAAGCACGAGCAGTGGAAGACGACGACGACGAAGAAGTCCCGTACATCTTGATCCTCTCCCCGCGGAGCGAGTTTGTATGGAGCGGCCTCGTTCTCATGCTCGAGGTCCCAAAGATCGACCTGGAGATGGAGGACAACCGTTGTCGACTCATCGCAGATGGCGTCGGGCCTCGGCTCGATGCGGCGAAAGAGCAGTTCATGGAAGTCTTCTTCCCCGTCGACGAGGAAGGCGAGCCACTCGAGTCCGACCTCGACCCTCCGGAGTGCCTCTCCGAGCAGCGTGCGCACTTGCCGTCGATTAACCGGGAGCTGCGGAAGCTTGCGCGCGGCGCGAACAAGCTCGCGGAGAGCACCGTCGATTCCGTCCACCACGTCCGAAAGGCGATGAAGAGCACCCCGGGTCACCAAGAATTGCTCGAACTTTGGTACCACTTCGCGTCTGAGCATGGCCAGCACGCACAAAAGTATATGGACATGAGCACACTACATAAATTCAACCGATTGCTGATCAAACTTGCGATTTCGTGGGTGTCGTTCATCTGCGATGACTGCGACCCAAACGACCGGAAGACCTTCCGCTGGGCAGTAAACGCCCTCGAGTTTGCGCTGCATCGGACGCGGCGGAACAACATTTTACAACTCCCAGAAGATCAGTTTGAGATGCTGCGTCAGAAAGTCGCGAGCTGCATGACGCTGCTCATCTCCCACTTCGACATTCTTGGCGCACGGTCGTCGAAGGAGAAGGAGCGACAAGAGGAGCTGCTCCGCCAGCGTACTCTAGATGCGCGCGCGTCGCAGAATGGTGACGATGGAGAGGACGATCTCGCGCTGGCCCTCAATGACACGATGGACCACATCCTCGCGGACAAGCGGGTGCGCGCGTTCTGGGAGCGCGCGGGAAGTGCCATCGCGGAGCTCGAGAAGAGCCGCGCCGATATTGGAGTGGACAAGCGGATGATGGGCCGTGTCCTGGAAGACCGACCTGAGAACCAGTCGCTCATGTTCCTCGCCTCCAGCAGCTCAAACATCTCCATCCGCTGGCAGCAAGGTCGATTCATTGGCGCAGGAGCGTTCGGCTCGGTCTACCTTGGCGTCAACCTCGACTCAGGCTCACTTATGGCTGTTAAGGAGATCAAGTTCCAGGAGTTTGCCGGCATGCCGAACTTGATTTCACAAGTTAAGGACGAGTTGAGCGTGATGGAGATGCTGCACCACCCAAACATTGTCGAGTATTATGGCATTGAGGTTCATCGAGACAAGGTATACATCTTTGAAGAATACTGTCAGGGTGGCAGCCTCGCACAGCTTTTGGAGCACGGAAGGATAGAAGATGAGGGTATCATCCAGGTATACACACTTCAGATGCTCGAAGGCTTGGCCTATCTTCATTCTGAGGGCATCGTCCACCGAGATGTTAAGCCCGATAGTGAGTGGTTAATTGGCGTCAATATTCATCAATTAATTGGCAACCTTTCATAGATATCCTGCTTGATCACATGGGGGTCATCAAGTTCGTCGACTTTGGAGCCGCGAAGGTCCTCGCAAAGAATCAGCGCACCATGCAACGCACAAGGCGCATCCTGGAGTCTAGCTCAAGCATCGTCCCTGGTGGCCTTGGGACAAATAACAGCCTGACAGGCACGCCAATGTATATGTCGCCAGAAGTCATCAAGAATGACAAGCGTGGTAGACGCGGCGCAATGGACATCTGGTCATTGGGATGTGTCGTGCTTGAATTCGCGACAGGTCGCAAACCATGGAGTAACCTGGATAATGAATGGTGCGTACGATCTGAACTTTAAAGGAAATAGTCAACATGAATAATCTTCTCCAGGGCAATCATGTTCCACATTGGTGTCGCACGAGAGCACCCACCGCTACCTGATCCTAGCCAGCTGAGTGAACTCGGGATAGACTTCGTCAGTCCAGCTTTGGCAAACATATCACAGTTTGAAGTCTGATCCACCCGCTTTCCAGATTAAACAATGTCTGATCATCGATCCTATGCATCGCCCATCTGCGGATGAGCTTATGAACCATCCATGGATGCTACAGTTCCGCGAGGCGTTGCGGAGTTACGAAGAGGCCGAGCTACAAGACCCTCCAGCGGAGATGCCGCCTGAGGAGGAGTTCCAGTCTGCGTCCGTCGCCCTTGCAGCTGCAATTATTCAGGAGAAGGAAGTGGAGGCAATCATCGATTCGCCAGATCCTTCGCCCATACCCTCACCTGAAGAGGATAGTAACCCGCTTTAACCTTTAATGCGCCTTTTTATGGAATGAGGATTGGTATGAGTTTCAGATAATTAATGTGACTTTGGTGGGTGTGTAGACTTCATGTAAGTTTAGCATTTGTACAATCAGATTTGCAATTTGTTGGATTCTTCGCATAATAACGTTATCAGGCTTAATGGACCCGAGTGACCGATCGGGTTTTCTCCACAACACCGGAGAGACTCAACCACACATGCATACTTACCAGCGTTTTACTACTTACCAATGTTCTCTCGGGTTAATTAGTACGTTGATCAGATGCGCCCGCCTCACTCTGACACTTTTGACATATTTTTTGTAGCCTATCTGCCGAAAGACTCTTTCCTTTATGTGCTGTTGATATAAAGAAAAGTTTTATTATGGAGATTTAAATCCTGACCTGAGCTTAAGCCAGCTGGTTCGGCTTTGTCACATGAATGCTGCGGCTTATCAGCTGATTGGCATGGTGGTAACTGCATTGATTGGCTGCTATTCGACCTCTCTGAGAACTAGTCATCCATGGCCCACACCTCGCAAAGCTCAGATATCTCAATCCGTTGGCAGCAGGTCCGCTTGATTGGTGAGGGCGCCTTTGGCCCGACCTACCTTGGTATCAACCTTGATTCGGGCTTGCTTATGACCGTGAGGGAGATCAGATTTCAATTTGATGGACTTCCACATACGCGATTCATAATCTCGCATACTGAAGACAAGTTGAACGCACTACGAATGCTTCACCACCCGAACGTCGGAGAGTTCTATGGTGTTGAGGTCCACCAAGACAAGGTGTATATATTTGAAGAATACTGTCAAGGTGGTAGCATTGGGCAGCTTTTGGAGCACGGAAGGATAGAAGATGAGGGTATCATCCAGGTATACGCATTTCAGATGCTCGAAGGTTTGTGCTGAAGGCATTGTCCACCGAGATGTTAAGCCTGATAGTGAGTGGTCAATTGACGTCTATATTCGTCCGTTAATAGTAAATTTTATAGATATCCTGATTGATCATATGGGGGCCACCAAGTTTGTCGACTTTGAGGCTGCGGAGGACCTCGCAAATAGTCAGCGCACCATGCAACGTACAAGGTCCACCCTGGATTCAAGCTCAAGCGTTATTTCCGATGACCTTGAGGATATAATAGCGTGACAGGCACGCCAATGTACATGTCACCAGAGGTTGTCAGGAATGACAAGCGTGGTAGATGCAGCGCAATCGACATCTGGTCGTTGGGATGTGTTGTACTCGAGTTAGCGACAGGTCACAAACCATGGAATAACCTCGATAACGAATGGTGTGTATGATCTAGAATTCAAAAAAGTATTTAGTCTGAAGGATCCTCTTCAGGGCAATCATGTTCCACGTTGGTATCGCGAAAGAGCACCCGCCGCTACCTGATCCTAGCCAACTGAGTGGGCCCGGGATAGATTTCGTAAATCAAGCATTGGCGAATATACTATTGTTCAAAATCTAATCTATACACTTTTTAGATTAAGCAGTGCCTGATCATTGACCCTATGTACCGCCCATCTGTGGATGAGCTTATGGATCATCCGTGGATGCTACAGTACTCTACAGTTCTGCGAGGCGTTCAAGCGAAGCTATGAAGAGGCTGAGCTGCAAGACTCTCCGGCGGAGATGCTGCCTGAGGAAGAGTTCCCGTCTGCGTCGGTAGCCTTTAAGGCTGCAACGTCACTTGTTCAGAAGAAGAAGCTAGGGGTGATTATTGTTGACTTACCATTGGATCTGCTACTCATATGGTCCCTTTGGGAAGAAGGCTCATTAGCTACTCTAGCCCTCGATTTTGTTTCTATAGGTTCACCACTGGTCAAATAGTAAGATGTTATTACGGACATGCTGAGTAGTGACCAGCTGTGATTCCATCTTGGTCTCTAGTACTTAGTTGTATAAACACAATCAAATTTGCAATCTTATTGACTAATTGGTTAATATCAATGTTCAGTTCCTCTGTTGCTTACATTACCGACCTGGTAGGCTTAGTGGCGGATTCATTAACGGATGGCCTAACAAATCGAATCACTTTCGTTCATCATACATACAAGAATCAAACAAGGTAGATGAAAAAGCAAAGCGTCAACGCTAGACCACCCGGTGGCACACGAAACAAAAAAGCAGCCCAAGCGAGTATAATACTGACCGAAAAGACCTGCGGCTCAGTGAAAATATTACCACTCCGTAACCTTATTCAATGACCCAGCGCTTCGACTTGCTGAGCGACACACTCTCGTTACTGCTGTGTCCGCTCCTGGTGCTGCGCTGGCTTGTAATGCTTCCATGACGTCCAAGTGGGGCCGCATCCTGCGGCGAACCGAGCGTTGGCGAGCGGGTGTGGGCAGGTGAAGGCAGGCGCGGGGCAACAGTCTCCGCCGGGGACGGGAACTGCGACGACGGCTGGCTGTCGGAGGGCGAGACAAGTCGGGGTGGAGTATAGCTTGGTGCAAATTCGGGTGCGCTATCGTTGCCGTACGCAGTGTGCCAGGTGGGGATAGGTGCGTGCGTAGGAGGGAAATCGACCTTCTCTTCGTAGAAGTTGGCCTTCTCGACGTCCACAGTGACTTCTGGTTTGATCATCGGCTCAAAGTCATCACCAGGGAGCAGTTCTTCGGCCGCCACTGCGTTGAATTGTTGGGTTAGTAAGTAGTTGCTAAAAGGCTAGAAGCACTCGTACGATGTTGAGGAAGGCCCTTGCCAAAGTTGAGACGGCAAACAACACCAAGGATGAGCGCGCAGAGCGTAAGGAAGGCAGACGCGCTGGTGATGATGCTAAAGAAGCGCCACTCAACAAATGTCCAGCGAAAGGTATTCGCGTCAAACATAGCACCCCAGCAAGCGAGGTAGAGTGCAGAGAGGAAAAGGAACGCGTGCATTGCATGGCGGTGTTCGCGGCGAACGGCGAACCAGCCCTGTAAAGAGACGTAAACTTTTACACATTCAAATTGGGTGTTCATTACTCACGAGCGTTAGCCACGGTACCAAGCCCTAGAAGCAACAAGAAGAAAGTCAGATAAGGCCATATGACATGGGCGAAGACCTACAATGCAGGCAATGATGATCAACGAACGATAGAGCATCGGATGAGATGCCATTCTCCCAATTGGACCGTTGCATAGCTGATCAATCCAGATACCAAATGATGTCACGATGAAGAATAGAGCGAGTTGGATGTTGATCGACAGCACCAGGACGTATGTGTACACCCTCTTGATCGTCAGACTTGCACCAACACGCTTGAACGTCTGCCACCCAAAGAGCTTCATGATCTTCCATGATAAGAAGACAGAGACAAACAGAGCAACGATGTTCAGCGCCAAGCTAGGGACTTCTGCGGCGGAGCGTGCTTTCCAGTAGCCCAATAGGAAGTTTTGACCGCAAGTGCCGTTCGTGGTAAGACGGTTGAAGTCAGCACGAAAATTGTTGGTGTGCACGATCTGGAAACCCGTCCAAGCAGTGGCCAGAACGTGGGTTACAAGGGAAGCCAGCCTTTGGAATTTGATAATGAGATTGGCATTGTGAGAGGAATGAATAATATGGCTTACGTATGAGGGATGGACTCATTCAAAAGCTATTGTGGCCCATCAGTACTCAGGTGCTTAGAAGGGCATTACCCTACTCACTGCAACAATAGACATGCCAAGCACCCAGAACTGGAACATGACAAGGGTGATGTCCTCACGCTTGGTGTTGTTGAGTCTAGTGTGAATTGGTCAGTGACTGCACTTGTTAAGAGCGAGGAAATCACAAACTTCAGGACGGGCCAGTTGAGGGATAGGATGCACTTTCGCGAGAGGAGAACCTCTTCACCACGGTGCCCGATACCATTCAAACTAACTGACTGTTCCCCTTCGGTGTTCACAGCACTGAGCTTTAGGGACTTGAAGTCTTCCATGCGCTAAAATCACTGGTTGGTACGCTTCATCGTGGAAGCGAATAATCTCCAAACGAACCTTGGCAGGGATGCGGAGCGAATTAGGAGCAGCAGTGGGAACAACGAATACGGTGACGGTAGAAGTGGGCACATTTGGAGTAACGGCGACCTGGACGACGGCTTCGCTCGGACGAACGACAAGCTCGGTCACAGTACTGGTCTGAGTAGCCGAAGGACGGACGGTTGATGAAACGAGGGATGTGATGCTTTCCGTCGTACTCGGTACAGTCACGTAGCCGCTTTCGGTCGCGTAACCGCCAGCCGAGCCCCCGGTTGAGGCACCAGTCGCAGCACTGCGGTTGAATGGGGTACCCGACCAGACAACTTGGCATGTCTCCGTATCAAGTTTTTTTGGCACGTCCTCGCACACACGGAGATCATGACCGAGAACGGGGAAGCCCTGGAGCTTTGCGTTGCCTTGGATGACAACGCTGTTGAGAAGCTTGGCTGCCTGTTGGTTAACGGAAAACGCCTGGAGCTGGAGCCCGACCTGCAAGAAACAGTGTATGATGGAGAATGCAAAGTAGATGAGGGTTATACGGTTGAGGGAAATGCGCTCCCACTGTGTGGTGTGTTCGGAGAAGGGCGGTACTGTGGGCTCAGCATCTGCGGATAGCATGGACTATCGTGGGGCACGCACCATCAACTTCAGTTTCGCCGGCAAGGGGACGTAATTCCAAAGATGTTTGACACGAAGCATGGTAGGATTGTGGACTTGAAAAAGGTCTGCCCCGCCATGGTCAGGTATGCTTTAGCGCACAAAGTCAGAGATACGCACAAAGAATCGAAGCGCCGGGTGGGATGCAAAAGAAAGACTGGGCCACTAGGGCTGGCGTAACGCTGAAGGAAAAGAAAGTAGATGCGAAGGTTTTAGGGAAAGCAGAAAGAAAGAAAAGGGAGGCGAGGAAACACTGCGAGACGGTCCAGCCGATGAGACTCAGAGAAGGACACGGTCAGAGGACAAGACCACAGTGAGAGGGGTGAGTTGAATCGCAACCAGGCAGCCGAGTTAAGCTACCCCGGGCCGTACTTGGGTCGCCATGGGCGTAAAAAGAAATGCGTATTTCTGGAACACGTCCGATCTCGCATCAAAGATCACCGACTCCACGGCTACCCGCTCTCGCGACAGGCTGTGCATTTTGTCGAAGCGGGCCAAAAGTGCTCTGGACGACATTTTTATAGCTCGAAAGAAGAAGTGCGAAGCAAAGTGTCAACATACACGGCAACGTACATATCCTACGCGCACAGTAAAACGACATAAAGGGTCGGTGGATAAATTATGGATCAGCCCACGAAGCTCTCGAGATGGTACCAAGTATGGCCGCTTGATACAAATAGGTGGTAGTCCTTCTCTCTCGATCCACTTAATCTGAATTCCGTGGACGGTGTCCGGTCCGGCCGTCGGAAAATCATCTTATTCCGCTCAAGATGCCTTGTGATCTCCTTCACCTCGGACACATCATACACATATCGGAGTTGGCGCTGTAGAGCATCCTAAATAGTCCACAAGTCAGTCAGGAAGCTTAATTCAGAAAAACTGAAGGTAGGGTAATGTATGCAGCTCCTTACCTCCGATATACCAGGGCGTGTGAAGATTGTGCCCAAGACAGCCATGAGAGCTGCACGCCACTGGTCATGGACGACAGCGCCAAAAATATTGAGCCAACGCCGTGGGAAGATGCGAACGAGAGGATCCTCGGAAACGGTGACGGTGTATAAGCGTGCGAAGGCGGACGCATGTACCAAGGCGTTTGATTTGTGACACACAAACAGAACGGGTGGCACCTCTAGATCTAGCAATTTTTCGATCAACATGAGATCACTAGAGGTAGCATTTTCTCCTTTTGCCCACGTCTATGGTGTTGAGATAATTTTAGCAACAGACCTTGACCTTGTCATAAAGCATATGCTCACCTCAAGCTGTTCGTCGTCCATACCGCTTTCTCCGTGCTCGTAAACGGCGTTGATAAACCGCTCTAAGAAGTCTTGCTCACCCTCTTTGAGTATCGAAGTTAGCTTTTTAAAACTGCGGTCGATGCAGCCTAAGCAATCCAAGACACAGGGCCTTTCGTTTCGTCCGCAGCAAGCATTCTTCCCATCAACAGTAAGACCGTGGCCCTCTTCGGACCAGTCAGGCTCATCATCGTCGATCGTTGTAATCTCCTTTGGTGCTGATGGATCACGTTGTACGAGCGCTGGCGCAGAAGCCAATCGGACTCGGATATTAGTTTCGATTTGATCATCATCTATAAGAGCATATGTCATACGATTTAGTTGTAGCTTTGTTGATAACTTACCAACTTTCTTGCTATTCCAGTCCACCAGAGATCGTGCCGACCGAGTAGGCGCAATATCAATATCAAACTCGACCTAAGAACCATTGTGGTTATATTGAGAGAAAGGAAAGTGGTGGTTTACATGCTCACCCTGTTATCTGATACCAACTGGATTAGCGCAGCCATGTCTCCCTGAAGCGCCATAAAATCCCATTCGGCCCACTCTGATTCCAAGCTTTCTTCTAGATCAAGAGCACCCGAAAATACGCTCTGAGGAAGTGGGCCGTTCAGAGCGTTCTGATTGCTACCAAAAATGCCGCGCTTTAACACATTTAACTATTGTAGAGTAGCAAAAGTAAGACTCACTGAGAAGAGATCCTTAGTGTCCGACCTGGTTTATGGACTGGCCCCCCTTTGCCTAACTTTGACAACACGCCTCTGGACAACAAAGAAGCTTCGGCAACTTTTACAGGCTCTTCTCCTACACTGTACAGTAGTGCAGCCGCATCGTTTGGATTGTAATCCTTGCTAGGTGTGCCCATCACCATCTGCAAACCCTGTCAGTTACGTATAGCCACAGTAGCTACCAAATGTACGACTTTAAGAGCAGCTTCGGCAATTTGTTGATTGTCGAAGCTGTTGTCCTTCTTTATGAAGCTGGTGCTGGTAGCAAAAGAAATGGTAGAGAAGTTCTTTTCACGACCCTCCTCGATCCCGTCTGCCCATATAGCATCCCAGTCCCTCCGTGTAGACGTTTTTACGATATATTTGTCAGAGATTTCACCAACGGTTGCTGGAATAACGATGATTGGGGCGTTATTGTTTGAGGTGGTGCCCGTACGGCTAGTACATTAGTGAGTCAGCCCAAAATACCGATATCCCATGTAATTCAAGGGCACTCACAGTGCAGCCTTATCAACATGTTTTCTCAGAAACTCAATATGGTCGATAATTGGGAAGTCGGTTACACTAAGTAGGCTTTGGTCAGGCAGATGTTCCGTCCCACGGTATCGTAGCCACAGTTCGGTCCATTGAGACTGAAGGCGAGAAATATACACTCCGGCGCCAGGCGCATCCTCAAGTTTGGACATCCGTGAGCGTACCGAATTGCGAGGGACCGCAGGAAATATGCTGTCAACAGCAGCCAGCTTTAGCGGCGTGCCAAGATATCCGCAACGTGCACGGACGACAACCATTGCGTCGATCACAAGCTCGTCAAATTCAGAACTCCATGCAAAGCGATAGCGAGAAATCCTTTCTTTCGGCTTTTGGTGGTGTTCTGATAGCGTTAATGTATGTTTAGTCCTGGGCTAGGTACTTTTCAACGCGATAAAGAACCCACCTTCCGCGAGGATTTCCTCTCTGTGCTCTTTCCGTCTCTTGTTCTTGCTTGAATATTCCTGGTTTTGAGGAAGCGGTGGACCCATCTCATTAATAAGGTCTTGAACAGATTTGTTGTGCGCGTCTATTAAGGGAGGAAGTGGTGGTGGAGGTGGCGGAAGAGGGGTAGGTGATTGTGAACGGGCTGGTATAACAGGATCCGGACGAATAGCAGAATGGTTCGCGAAAGGTCCCGACCGAGAGAAAAGGGACGGGCGAGCTGCTTGTCGCGCGAGCTCAGCCTCCTTAGCCGCGTTTTGTATGGAAGTCTCCCACTTATGAGCATCTGCAGTCGTCCTCGCTCCTTGCAAAAACTGTGTCCGGATCCGATCAAGTCTCATAGCCAATGGACCGTCAATAGGTTCAGGGTGAATGCGTTGGAGAAGATTCTGCCATTCGGCCTGGCGCTGCTGTTTTTCGTCTGCTGCCTTGCGCGCAATCAAAGCCATATCTTCATCCCGGATTTTTATGGTCCGCCTGGCCTTTGATCTTTGATGGTGTTTGGCAAGCTCCTTATCTTTTTGGGCCTGTGCATTATGAAGGAATTCGCGAACTTCTTCACGCGGAGCGCTGATGACGCGCGAAATTCGTTCGAGGAGTTCATCATCACCATCCCAGCTAGTATTTTCTACCGACGGCAGGGCGGCCCGAACAAAGCGCTTCAGGTATGTCTCTTGGTGCCAAGTAAAAACATAACCTGTCTTCCAGGACCTCGAACGAAGAAGGGATGCGATGCCACGATACTCTGCGTGAAGAGGCCCTGTAGCGCTCACATGCTCAGAAGGCGCAACAGATTTTGCATTGTGCTCGTCGAGAGCTATCTCGTATAGCGCGTTCCAGTAGGCAGATATGTCGTCCTCCCCTTGTATTGAGGCGTCGCGCCAGAAAGGAGGATCGCTGACCGACAAAGCCCAGAGATATAGTGGCGCAATAGTGTTCAGCTTCCAGTACACGGGAGCGATAGATGGTGTTGAATGCGACCAACCAACTGCCGACGCAACGTTGAACGCACGAGGGTGCTGTCCATGTGACGAGCAGGCGATTTCAGGGTTAGGCAAAGTCGTAGGTTCGAGCGGCGTGACTATATTCAGAGCGCGCAATGTGTCTAGTCCGTCAAGAATGCGCGAACGGGATCGGGAGTGAGCTACTCGCATAGCCTCGTAGAGGTCTCGTGGAAGATCGCGGACTCGGGTAGTATGACCATTTGAACCATGAACTAGTGTTCTCAAATGATCGGACTGAACGATAGCACTGACTATAGAGCAATAATCTGCAACGGAAAGATCTTGATAAAAATAAGAAAAATGCAAGATTCGGTGCTCCTCGGAGACCAAGGTAGAGGGCTTTGTAGCTCCTGTAAATGCGCGGGCGAAGAGCAGATGAAGCTGGCGCGTCCTCAAAGCTTTGGGAACAATAAACCCATATAGCTGGGAGAGCGTAGTTTGTTCTGCGAGAAGTATCTCTCGAATCACTTCATCGTCTTCCGAAAAGAGCTGCTCGGCCCGTAGTGCGTTCTTTGCCCAACGCTCAGCGGTATCACCTGGATCTGTCATCTTCATAAGCTGAAGAGGCTGCGCAGGTCGATGATTCTTGAGCTCAGAACCATAGCTAATGCAGTCATCGATACGTTTGACTGACGGAGCTTGATTTTGAAATGCACCTTGGCTGAGTCCCGCAAGATAACTTGTTAGTTGCTCGTGGCTTACTGTAGGAAGATAAGCAACGACGACTGGGCGGTGTGTTCCGGTCGCAGCCATGATAGATGTTTTCACCAGTTTGATCAATCCAGCAGATTCCATGTTGTCGAGAGTGGCAAAAAGAGTCCGCTTATCCGTACGCGTTTCGGCAGGTTGACTTGCTGTCTCACCCTTTGCAATCATTGATTCCCTGAGCGCTGCATGCTCGTCGTGAAACTCCCTAGTATTTGCTGCCATTACACCGTCATGCTGTTTGATCAGCTTCAAGATCTCCTGTTCGCGAAGGCGAAATGTAATGTTTTCTTTGCGTTCCCTTTTTGTAGTAGGCTTGCTGGTCAATTTTGTAGGACTCGTTATACGTGGGTTGGTGGGCTTAGGTGTCAAATCCGGTGAAGTACGCGGTAGGAAATTGTTTTGTGTGGTATGGCCAGGGAAAATCATAGAAGTCTGATGATCTACACCTGCAATCAAAGGTGGAGCCAGCTGCGCATCCACGAGAGGATCTGAAGGCTCGTCTGGAAGTGGCGTGAGATGAGAATGGGCTTTGCTAACATCTGCCTTTTTCAGTAGTACTTCGTCACTCGAGGGATTGGGATTAGTTGGCTGTGAATCCAACGAAAAGCCTTCGGAGGACTCTTCTCTGTTGACAAGTCTGTCCGAAGCGTCGATGGGGATTGTCGCTGGCCTACCAAGGAATAAGCTGAGATGCACTTTCAGAGAGTTAGGGTTGAGAGCCGCACCGGCAGCATAGTACAGAAGCTGTATCTGTGTTTGAGTATCCTTGAGAGTCGTTGGACGTTGAATTTTCTTGATCTTCCCGAGACGCGACGCCAGACCTCGACTCTTTGGAACATGCAGGCGCTTGCTTTTTGGGCTTTGCTGACCTACGCCGAACACTGAGCTGCTTGGTAGTGACAGGTGCTGTAGTCGTAGTAGAGAGGGGCGGGGTCTCAAGGACGGGATGCTGAATAGAACCCTCTGTCAGAATTACGGCTTCAACTCCTTCCACTTGTCCTGGTATTCGCTTTCGAGGCCTTCCGCGCTTTTTCTGCGTTGAAACTACTTTCCCTGCCGGCGTCGAGCAGCCCGTTTGGTTGCTGAGAGTATCATTGCCTGGATTCAGCTCAGTTGACGGTGCACCCAATGCCTCATTAGAAGCAGGCATAATGTCCGAGGCTTCTTCTAGGGCTGTAGTTCTAGTTTGAGGAAAACCGGTTTCAGGTGACCGTTTGCGCTTCCTCGTCCGCGTTGAAGTCTGGGCACTTTCTGAAGGCAGTGTTGCACCTGACTCTCCAACTTCAAGGCCCGCGGCGTTTTTGGGTGGTCGCCCACGGCGTTTCTTCGCGGGTGGTGGCTGAGCTTCGTCGTTCCCTGAGAGCGTACATGCAGCTTCCTGAGCCTCTTGTTCTGCTAGCTTCTGCCTTCGCATTTCTGCACGTTTCGGACCGTTAGGATCCGTCATTGGCCGACCACGCTTGACAGTTCCATCAGGTAGAATAGGGTTCTTGTACGTCTTCTTGCGTTTTGTGCCAGTAGCTGATCGCTGCCGAACCAACTTTTGTCCCCTAAATGCATCCGCAAATAGGTTTAACGCAGAAACATCTGGGTAGAGCGCGGCTGGTTTAACAACCGCAAAGCTTCCAGCGTGAGCAAGATCCGTGTTGGTGAAGCGGGACTGTTGAGGATCGCCAGGAAATGCGGCGATAAAACCGGGGAGTGTAAAAAAACGGTGTCGACGCTCTCTCCCATAGTTCTCCAGAACTGACACAATACGAAAGTTTGCCAAATGTGCAGGCACCTCATTTTTCTCCATGCGCAACAGCTGCAGCTCAACGGTTCTTCGATCAAAGTCTCCGAGGGCACTTGAAATATCCTACAAAGTTCAGCAATATATGTGTTAGCATACGAGCTGCCTAAACCGTGTTGCAAAAAAAATATTCACTGCAATGGTAGACCCGTGCGCCTCTGCATGCACCAGTACATCAAGTATTTGCCTGTGAAGGGTTTTGTTTGCAACGAGGGTGAGGATGTCCTGGCTTTCTTCCACATTCTCTACAGCTTGCTTTAGGACTTCATAGTTTTGATTAAGCTATAGAGTGATTGACCTACCAGGCTGACCATCCTCCTCCTCCTTCTCCTCATCTTCTATGCTGTCAGGTTGTGATATAGAACGAACGTTCTGCGAAATTTCGGATTCCTGCTGCAATTGTGATGGCACTAGTCGAACGCACTTGACCCAAACATCGGCGCGAGGCTTTCGTGCACTGCGGACCTCGACGAACTCAATGAGACCTTCCGCCACTAGTGCACGTAGACGTGTCCCAAAAAAGCGGCGATCAGTTTTAGTTGGAAAATGAAACCCCTGTAATTTAGTTCTCAGTATTTCCAGTTCTGTTGCTGGATCATGCAATTGTGCCCACTAGTGCTCTCAGTAAATTTTGTGATACATGTGTCTGATTCTCGCAGCTCTCGAGGAACTTGATGATACGTGACCGGAAGATGTTCAAGTTAGAAAGGTGTCGAACATCCATCGACGAAAGATTGGAAAGCTCATCGACTGCAGCAATTGAGGACTGATCATCATCATCCACTAAGTTTTCGACCTTCGTTTCCTGCCCAGTGACTGTTTGCTCCTCATCTCGTATGTCTTTCCAAAAGCTGCTACGCTCATAGAAATATTTGTGTACGCAGAAGTATAACCCCGTGCCTCCTTGTCGCAGCTTGAGCCTGGATTAAATTAGAACAACCAACAAATTATAAAAATAAAGAGCATACACAAGATCGAGCGAGATAAGCTGGCTTATCAAATAATGACAGGCCTTCTGGTCATAACCCGTCACACGACCGATATTAACTGTGCTCATGCCTTGTTCACGCCCCCGTGTAATCAACTGAAGAACAGTGTATACCATAGGGGTCATTTTAGGAGACTTCACCATAGCATGAGACTCTATCATTTTATAACCATATAATGCAACGTACCCGAATGTGAGAACCAGTTATTGCCATAAAGGTGGTTTGAGGGTCAGTAGCAACTCGGAGGGCATCGCCATATTGAGCCTGAAGAACCTCTAGGGGAAGAGATCGTGCGTCTGGAAGCGCCTGAAGTTGTGTTGCTGGAGAGGCCTGTGGTTCCTCTTCCTCGCCTTCCTTAGCTTTTCGCTTTTTGCTACGCTGGGGGGCGACAAAGACCTCTGTGTGAGTACCACCCTCAGGAACTACACCGACAATGACTGTGTGCTGCTGGATAAGGATGCTCCACACAAAGCCACAGTAGGCATCATCGACATTCTGATGAGAGTCAGGATGATGAGAGTAGAACCCTTGAATAAAATCTTTGAGGCGAGAAATGCTGCATCCTGACCACAAATTAATCAGGTAAAATTTATCGTCACCACCGGGTTTCGAACGCGAGGGTAGACACATGTTGTTGCGCCGAGCGGAAAAATGAGAGCAAAAAGGCAGGAACCTACCTAAATCGCCGTCAAAAGATAATTCTTGCAGACAGTGGTGAACAAGGTCATCCATTTCTGGCGCAGTTTCTGTTCAAGTGAGGTGCCAGAAATGCAGTTCGAGCGGACGTTCCAAGAAGTAGCAGAGGTCAATCAAGCCTAGAAGCTCAGGCCTGAGCAGAAATGCAAGATTACAGAAGGAAAAATTCGAAGACGGAGAGGATCATTACAAAAACCTAACAGGTTTCCGTCCAGGCGGGAGAAAGTTCCAGGCTGAGCGGCCGAGTCACAATTTGACGCGCTGCGTGACGCAAACAGCCTCAAGCCGTGACTCAACAGCACTTTGCCGGCGGCATTCTGTGATCATTTCCTCCGGCTTTTGGATCCCTTCTCCCAGGTGACTGGCACTAGTGTCTGATAACTGCACACATGGCCAGACATTCCTATGCAGAACTCTCTCTTACCTCGCCATCTTGATATCCTACTTGACACTCCACCAAGATTTTCTTAGGCAAATGGCGAGAAATATCATCGCTCGGACGATGGCGACCCTAACCAGGAAACCTCAGCTGTCTCCTCCTGTAACGATTTCTTACCAGACTCTGGTCAACGACCCTCTGTCTTTGAAGCCCTCCATCGGTTTGTGAATTGGAAATTTTCGTAGAGGCTTTCCACTCACTTGTGCTATTAGAGGAGGCGTTCGGTTCGTCTCCCTCCTCACTAGGGATTGTAATTATCAAAGACCTACCTGAAGCATACCCCGTACTCCGCGAACGCTTGCTAAAGCTTGCATATGGGTTCGCAAGCCTAGATGAGAGCGTAAAGGAAAAGTACGTGGATCCCAAAAGCCGGTATAGGTGCGTTCCTGTTTTCCTCGATACTGGGGATAGATCTAACAGCGTCTCTCAGTTATGGATGGTCTCATGGAAAAGTGCGGCTTGTTTTCCTCAATACGACGGCTGTCGCCTTACATCACAACCTTCTTGTAGGAGATAATGAACGGAAAACCTGATACCCTGAAGGGATCCTATTATGCAAACCCTGTCTTGGATTCTCCTCAAGTTACTGAGGAACAGCGTAGACAACACCCCGAAAGCTATGGCAACAACATCTGGCCTGCAGACAGCGACATTAAAGGGTTCGAAAACGCTTTCAAAGCCCTTGGTGGGTGCGTGCAGAAAGAATTAAAGTCTTGATTTGTGTCTAATATTACGCTAGCTTTGTGTTCAACGTGGGCCTTCAACTTGCGACTGCCTGCCAGCCTTTTGGTAAGCTATTTATGCCGTCTTGCCAAATTCGTCCCTATTGAATTGATCATGCTCCAGCTGCCGTCCACTTGAGAGATAACACGTTATCTCTTCCTTCTCTCATCTCGTCATCGCAGACCACCAAGGCCCGGCTACTGCACTATTTCCCGCCTTCTCCAGAAAATCCTCTCCCCGCCGACGACGAACCCATCGACAGCTGGTGTGGCTTCCACAAGGACCATAGCCTGCTTACCGGCCTCTGCTCTGCACTGTTCCTCGACCACGCTGGGGTATCCCCCGGGATGGAGCCTCGTGTCGTGTCGTCGCCGTCTCCGGCGTCAGGGTTGTATATCCGTACCCGTGGAGGAGAACTCGCCCATGTGAAGATCCCTGCAGATTGTCTCGCATTTCAAACTGGGGAGGCGCTCGAGGTCGCTACCGATGGCCAGCTCCGTGCAACCCCTCATTGTGTGCGCGTTGGAGCGGCGCCGGGAGCTGAAACTATTTCTCGTGAGACTTTTGGTACGTCCTAATCCACCATTGACCAAGTGTTTTGTCGGACGTCATATTTACAAACTCGCAGCGCTATTCATGCAACCCGATAATGAGGCTAAAATTGGCGCAAACGAAACCTTTGGAGAATTTTCGAAGCGGATATTCGACGAACATTACGAGAATGAGAGGATGTGAAGAGAGGGAGGTAGACTGTTATATATATGTTGCATTCTCGGATCTAGTGTAACAAACATGTAACGTCAGGCTAGGGTCTAGACGTCTAGGTATTACAAGTAAGATTATACATGAGAGGCCGTGACAAGAAAAGGTATTTAAAATATTAACACAGTCGCTATTTCTACAGTTAGGTACGGGTGGGAGACGTGACGGTAGCAGTGGGAGAAGAGACGGAGCGTGAGGGGCCAGATGGCCGGGTGGGTGAAGAAAGAGAGTCGGGCAGGACCGATAGGACGCCCGCGACCAGGCTCGAGCGCTTGGACATAGATGGGCGCGCGCTGCTTGATCGACGGCGTCCGAGGTTCGCACTTGTGCGGCGAGAGCTGGTGGTCGAGCGGGGCACGCGGCTATCACCCTCTTCAATCATACTCCAATCACTGGAGGGAGGTGGAGAATCGTACAAGCTGTCGCCATCGCCACTATCAATGGGCGACGACATAAGTTGCGAATCACGTATGGTTGCGTTCTCTGCTTCGGTATCGATCGCGAGATGATGCTGGTCCTCATGCTCAGCAGGTCGGCGACGAATGAGCGAGCGAGCGTAGTCCATATCACGGTACAACGCCTGAATAGCATTGGCCACACCGTTTTCCTAGATGCAACATGAGCGACTGGCTTAGTCAAAGATGCGCAAACTGACGGAAACTTACTGCACGGATCTGTTCGCCAACAAGCTTTGCACGCTCAACTTGCTTGGCATCGGTGGTAGCGTTGATGAGGGCTTCCGTGAGAGACTCGACAGTCAACTTGCGCACACCAGACCCGATACCCAAGGCCTCGACGCGGTTGGCCCAAAAGTACTGATCGCCGAAGAAGGGCTTGATGATGGTGGGGATACCAGCTATAAGTAAGCAAGATAAGTTCACCGCAGGCGCACACAAGGCTTTGAAAACCCACCTCGCAAACTTGCGCCTGTGGTTCCGGCACCACCATGATGGCAAGCTGCATCGATGCGCTGGAAGAGCCAGTCATGCGGGATAGACTGGATGGGATAAATCTGCTTAGGTAACGGCGGCTCCGGCTCGGATCCCTCTGCCGACGTCTGATTCTGTAAGCGGTCGGACCAGCCCTTGGAGAGAATGGCGTAAACGCCGGAGCGCTCGATCGCCTCGACCACGGTGCGTGTCATACCGCGTGGGTCTGAAACTACGATGCTGCCGAAACCGATGTACACAACCTTCTTCCCTGCTTTGTGAGCGGAGTCTATGAACTCGACCAAATCTGAGGGTGGCGTCCATTCCTTCGCGCCCACTTCGGCGCTGTCGAGGAACCAGTATCCAGTGATGCGGATCCAGTCCGGCCAGTCCAACGGTGGTGGTACGACGGACGGGCTGAAATTGTACAAGAAGGGGACCTTGTGCGGTTCCATCAAGTCCAAGTTGGTGCTCGGGAGCTTGAGCATGCGACGACGCCAACGATTGACTTGGCCAGCAATGGCCCTCCAAAAGACTTGATCAAACATGACGTATGTCTGTAACTTATGTTAGGTATACCGGAGTAGAAAGGGTTTCAGTACCACGTGCCATGTAGTTGTAGCTTCCTCCCATCTTGTGGTCCGGAACCGCAAACGCGTGCGGGTAAGCTCTCGTTCTCGACCAAGTCATCGTAAACGCGCGGAAGTACGGGATTTGAAGTGCCTCGGCAATATGGTAGCCCGCCATCGCACTCGGACTCTCGACAAGAACATCAGTACCTTGGCATGCCTCCCACGATGTTTTGAACAGATCGTCGAGCCAGCCCCGGAACTACAACGAAGAATTAGCGTTGCACTTAAGCAGGAAAAAGAGGATAGCCATCCCCACTCACCTTCTGTAGGCCTTCCTTCAAGAAGGACACCGTGAACATCCCATTCTCAACGCAGATCCGCATCAGCTCCGCCGGGTCCCCGCCGACGTACCCAAACTCGATCCCCTGCGCCTCGATCCACTCGCGGAACTCGCCGTGGGTCGCGATGCGGACGCGGTGGCCGTCGGCCATGAGGCCCTTGGCGAGCGCGATGTAAGGCTGGACGTCTCCCCGAGAGCCAATGGTGAGGAAGGTGAAGTGTAGAGAGCGCTCGGGCTTGAAGCGGAGGAAGGTCGAGCTCGCGCTCGTGAAGAGCGGATCGGTGGCCGAGTGCGTCATCACGCTTCCGCTCTCCGTATTCTCTTCGTCGTGCGCAGACGAACCCGGCTCAAAGTCTTCGAAGATGAGCGGGCGGGAGAGCGAGACAGTGTCGGTCTTGTCGTGCGCTGCGGAAGGGTCATCGTCGTTCGCGTGCTCGGCCGCGCGGCGCCGGAGCTCCTCCTGTCGCTTGTTGAGGAGCTGCTGGAACGAACGCCTGCGATCGTCGTGGCTGAACTCGAGGAAGAGTTCTTCGTGTCCACGCAAGTTCAATACGAGACCATAGTGCCCAAAGTGGAACGCGCGGCTGCTCTCAGAGTTGAGGATGTCGTGGATAGGGATGATCATCTGAAAAAAACGGAAGTAGGCATCGCTATTTGTCGCTCTCAAGTGTAGAACTGGAGGTATCACGTACCCTGGTCTTCGCAGTCAACGTCGAGCGGAAGCAAACATAGTTCGTGGAGATGTACATTCGCCCAGGGACTGGAATGAGACGATACAACCACCCAGGGAAGTCTTTTGTTCACAGGTTAGTTGTCTCCCCATCAATAAGAACAAAAGGAGAGGACCACTCACATCCGAGCAACTTCTCCTCGTCTCCTAGCGCAAAGCTCGACCTGAACCTTTCCAGCGCTTCCGGCTCCGGCTCCATCACAGGCGTCTCGAGGATCGAATAGCCCAGGTCCCCTCCCAGGAACCCGAACGCGCTCCCAGCGCTCGAGTGCGGCGCAGGGGTGTACACCTCGGACACTCTGCTCGTGTCGCTGGCGTGGGTCGGGACGCTGCTGAGCGCGGAGGACGCTGGGCCGGTCACCCTAGTCGCGCCTGACGAACCCGACGAGGCTGTAGCACCTCGGGTGGGCATGCGCAGCCAGCTCGGCATGCCGACGGACCACGAGGACGTCGAGCTGTGGGCCTGGTGCGCCTGTTGTTGCTGTTGTAGGTGTTGGGGCCCCTCGGACGACGTTGGTGACGGTGGATATGTGTGTTCTCCTTCCTTCCTGTCTTTGCCACTACCGCCGCCTGGCTGCTGCGATGGCAGGGGAGCCGTCGGCGGGAGGTCGTTGCTGGTGTGCTTCGGGGAGAGCGTTAGCGGGACGAACGAGCCAAAACCGCGCTTCTGGATGTGCGTAAAGTCATCGGCGGACGCCGGCTGCGGCGGCATCGCGAGCGTATCCTCCGCCTTCGGCACCGGCGTGGCAGGTGCGGTCGTACTCCCGCGCCAGAGGCTCGAGAGCCGGAAGCCAGCCTTGCTGGGGCTCTCGACGGGCCCGAGGCCCAGCGTGGCCCCTCCCCTCGGGCTCACGGCGGGCTGGGCGCCCGCGCCCTTGACTGGGGACGCTTGCGTGGTGTCCATGACGGCCGCGGGGGGTGCTGCTCCGCCGGAGGTGGCCCGCGCGCTGCGGACGGCGTCGCTGATTTGGGAGAGCGCGGCACCAAGGTCCGGGAAGTATGCGAAGAAGTACGAGTCGGAGGCGAGGTGGTTGTCGGCGTCGATGACCTTGACCTCGAGCGTCTCCGAAAAGTCCATCGCGTGAGAGCGGGACACATCGAGGATGGCCGAGTATGGAATCGCGATCTGCGGTTAAGGATTGGTGAGACAGGTCACGATGAGAAAAGTTGACTGGAGCCCACCTTGACGTTCTCTCCGCTGTGCTGAGCCTTGAACATCACACGCTTGATGGCCTTCACCCACTCATCGCGGCTCGGGACAGAGTCAGCGGAGAGGAGGATCGTCTTCTGATTAGTGCGGATGCGGAGATCGCGCTCACCTGTCGCCTCGCACGAGATAGCGTAGCGCAGGTCGACGACGCCATGGGGGAAGTAGGGATCCTAAACAGAAAGAAACGAATGACGTCAGGATGGGCGTGTGTGTGTTCAAGAAGGGTCGTACCGCGGAGGACTGGTACCACGAGAGTGCGTCGTTCTTGAGAACGAACCAGTGCTTGATCCACCGACGCGTGCGTTGCGTCTTCTTCGAGATCGGGCCGGACTTGAGTACTTGGTCCTGCAGATCCATTCAAGTTCGATACCTCAAATCAGCCGACAGACGGACATAATGAAACGCACCTCGCGGGAAGGCATGTGCGCAAAGAAGCACAAATGCGAGTTGGTGAGGTACATGTATCCTTGCAACACTGATAGCGATACCTTCAGTCAAACCTGCAAGCGAAGAAACGCAAAGCGCTAACAAAGAAGCGAATACTCACGTATACTCCTCAGTAGCCAACACGGCATCTCCGCGATGACCTCCCTAATCTCTGCCAGCTCGAACACGTCCCTCAACTTCTCTGCCAGCAGCGCCCTCTTCTTCTTCCGGACTGTTGCCATCCCGCCTTCGCCCGACCGGAGTGCGGCGTTCGCAGCCGCCTCCCTCTCCGCGCCTTTACCCTCGGCGACGAGCGCGATCGCATCCCTCGTCCCGCGCTTCCGCGCCTCCTCCTCCGCACGCACGTTCCTCCCCTCGCCGCCGCCTAGCTCCCGGCGGTCGGGCTCAAAGTCCCCGCCGTCCTCGAACGCCGACTGCTCGCCGCTCCGGTCGGCCTCGTCTGACGAGAGCGACGGCGACTCTTCCTCCCCTTCCTCTTCCTGGTGGTCTGCGAGGCCGGAGGAGAGGTCGAGGTGGAGCGCGGACGGGATGCGCCGTTTGGAGCGCGCGACGGGCCGGTGGATGGTGTGGATCGAGCTTGCGAGCCGGTTCGTCGACTGTCCTCCGTCTTCTCCGTCCGAGTCATCGTCCGAACCATGCGAAGATTCAGCTCCGGGCGCAGGAGGCGGTACGGAGGCGGAGGCGATGTGCGGGAGCGCGTCGTCGATGTCGTCTGCGTCGTCGTCCCAGGGGACGGCCTGAAGCGCTTGAATGAGGGTCTGGGTGCCCATCCGGAACTGTCGTTTGGGAACGTGAGACACATGAGTTTGGATTAAAAACCGGGCGGAAGATAAAATGAGAGCAGGGATTTGGCGAGAGGATGAGGTCAGCGAAAGGGAGACGGGACGGAGGGGCGGTCCCGACCCGTTGCCGCCGATAACGCGGAATGGGTGCCGTAAGCGGGAGAGGGGGGGAGAAATCAGACGTACCGACGCGTAGTCGCCTACTGGCAGGCCAACGTCCCGATCTGTATCTCTCTCTTGGAACGAGGGTGCAGGTGAGGACGGGCGGATGAAAGGGGACTCGTCTCGCCTGTGGACGAGATCGGGTGTGGAGGCCACGATGGGCGTCACATCTGTTTTCGACGTTCGTCCCCCAAAACAAGGGCGCACAGAGAGAGAGAGAGACAAACGGATCCTCAATGAGCACGAAGGATCAAAGACAAAGGACGCAAAGCAGAATACACACAGTCAGGCGTCGCGTCTGCCTCGCGTCGGCTCTTCCTCCTCGGGCGGGAGAAGAGCCTCTTCTGGCCCGAGGCGGGCGCCCCTCCGGAGGCAGAGGCAGACGAGCTCGACGCGGAGGTGGTCGACTTTGAGAGCGAGTGGCGCGAGAGCTTGTCCGCGGTCTTCTCTACTGCGCGCATCACCAGCGACGCGGACGGGTGGCGCGCGGCGGGGGTGGAAGGGTTCGTTCCTGAGCCTGTCGTTTCTGCCGGTGCGGTAGTCGAGGTTCTCGACGTCGTCGTCAACGTCGATGTCGTTCTTGTCGTAGCAGCCGCTTGTGCGCCGGTTGGCTGGGGGTGCACGTTCGCGGCCTGTCCGGAGGAGGGGGCGGCGTGAGCCTCGTGGGTTCCTTCTGGCTGGGGTGTGCTCATGGCGGTGCTCTGAGCGGGCGGGATGGGGCTAGAAGGTCGTCGGCCCTCGGAACAGTCGAGAAATGAAGGTACGGAGAGTGGTATGCGCTGGTTGAGGGGGACGATGAGGTGGATGAAAAAAACAGGCGGTGAGAGATAGAGAGGCGGGAGGGGCGTTTGGGCGACGGCTGAGATTGTGGGAGAAGGGGGGGGGTGGAAGGACCGTCGAGACAGCTTTTGGACAGCCCTCTAAAGAAGGAAAGAGGGGTCAGGCTTCCCGATCGGGCGAGCTTGGCACTCTGGTCCGCACTACACGTGCTGCTCGGTGCTGCCGCGTTTTCTGCAAACTTGGGTTGGGCAGCGACTGCGCCCGTCCTTCTTCACTCCGACAGGGCCAAGCGCATTGTGTTTCGGAATAGCAAAGTTCCAGGCAGAGAACGTTTATTTACGCCAAATTCCCGACCTTTTTTTTTGAACGTCTGTGCCAAGCGAACTCCCCTCCGCCCTTCTTCCTCTCTCTCTCTCTCCCCGCCTGCCACCTCTCCTCCTCCCTCCTCCTCTGTTCACGACCTCGTACATAACTCCTACTTGACGACACTCTCCATCTCGACGACACCACCATCATGCGCGGAGAAGTTTGTATCGGCTTAGGCTCGGTCCTCTCGTCAGTCTCCGGCTCTTGGCTCGTCCTATGAACATCTCTCCTCATCTCGTCCTCCCTCCTCCCCTCCTCATACAGGTTTACCTCGTTGATGCTCCTCATCTTCCTCCATGTGCGCATCGTCATCTCAACTAACGTGTCTCGTGTATTGACATGAACACACTCAGATTGGGCAAATGTCAACCGCGTCCACGCCTAAGGGCATCTACATGGTTCGTAGCCCACAATCCCCTCTCACAATCTCCTCCTCGCTGACCTGGCTCGACCCCCCTCCTCCCCTAACAGGCAGACGTGAACACCTCCGTCTACGGGTCCGTTTTTCCGTCCCCCTTTTTTAAATTAACCGACGTTCCACTCCACTTACACACCACCCCTTCCCGCAGCCTGACCGTCTTCGGCGCCACCACCGAATTCCGCGAACCTCTTTACGCACCCAACGGCGCCGTCCCCCTCGCCACCGGCTCCGGCCTCCGCGAGCGCTACCGCTGGGGACTCTACTCCTACTGCGCCTATGCCAACCCGCACATGCCCGCCATCATCAACTCGACCACCCTCGCCAACGCGACCGCCGCCGCCATCTCCACCGACACCAAGGACTGGCAAGGCCTCTGCTCCAACTCGACCGCCGCGCGCAAGTACAAACCCTACGACGCGATGATCGCCGACATGAACGAGTACTGGAAGGGATACACCAGCGGCGCCCTCCCCAGCGGCAGCACCGACTTTAGAAAGTCCGGCACCCTGGGCACCTACACCGCTTCGGCCTACTACCTCATCATCCTCGCCACCCTCTGCGTCTTCTTCACTTTCGTGCTGTACGTACTTTCTCTTTCGCGCTCTAAAAAGAGAGAGAGAGAAGGAGAAGAACAAAAGAGGCTGACAATAAGCGGTTTTGACAGCGGCATCCTCCGTTACACCTACACGTTCCTCCTCTCCACCCTCCTCGCCGTCGTCGCCACCATCATGCTCCTCATCGCCGCCGCGATGTGGACGGCCATGGTGAACATGTCCAAGGACATCAACCAGTTCATCATCGCCGGGCCCTCCAACCTTCCCCTCGGCATCCAAGTTACCACCGGCCCCGGCATCTACATTCTCTGGGCCTCCTTTGCGATGATCTTCGCATCCATTCTGCCGTACATGATCAGGTGAGTCGCAGAGTTTTTTTTTTTTACTGAGAATAGCGAATGCCAACCTTTTTTCTCGTTCGCCAGTTGCTGCACGTACCGAGGATAAACTCACGCCTTACGATGCAAACGGCAAACGGACGACTCTTCTTACCTACGTACGCCAAGCACGGACAGTTCGGTACATAGAACATCTCCCTACTCCTTGACACCTCTGCACACCAACGGAACGCTCAACTCTCTGCTCCCTTGTACTCCTCGTCAGGGCCGTGCCCCCTTACTTTTCACACTATCTGATTCGATATCGCTTTCTGTTTGCTTTCTAAACTACAAATGTAAACATTTCCTCCCCTTCCTTCCTATTTCACTTGTGACATACTTTTTTTTTCCCTTTCCCTAACAATGTATGACTCGAATTCGCTGTCTTCTTTTCTTTCCTTTTATCTTTGCTGTGAGCTCTCCAGATGTGCACGAGTAGTTGATATGATTTATGTTATTTAACGACAGCATTCAGCCTTGCACCTTTACTCCGCGATCTACCATCGTTCAAGCTCGCACTCGTCTTGTGTGAGGTTATGTCAAAGGGATACGTCTCTGTGTATTCCGCACACCTGAAAGTTATTCGGTCCATCATCTCATTATGTCAACATGAACCAGTGGCATTTCGTATCCCTCCACATCACCACCTTCAAAGCTTAAAGCCAGCGCGAAAAATATAAGGCGCATACCACGTCCTTTCCACACACCCCCTCACTCCGTCCTTCGCCCGATACCTCGAGCGGCCTACATTCCCCTCATTCCCCGTCCGCGCTGCCCGCCCCGTGCAGGCCCGGCGCCGCGCATGTTCGCCCCGCGTCCGCGTGAAGGTGTACCGCGCCCTGGAGAGAGAACGAAGCGGACAGAAAGAAAGGTTCCGTTTGTGAGTATGAGCTGCCTCAAGGGCCACAATCGAAAAAGGTGACCAAGGGGATGGCAAACGCATGACGTACCTCCTCGTCCCCCGCCGCTCACATGCGCTCCTCGTGCGCTCCGTCCCGCCTCGCGCGCACGCGTCTGCTCCTCCTTCACTGCATCCAAGAGCGCGTCCGGGACGCGCAGATACTTGATCTATTCGAGGCGGTTTTTTGGCGCATATGGAGATGTACGTCACGTTATGATGACGGAAGGATGTCATAGTATACACGCAAAGAGTGTGTGTGGAAGAAATTAGGGAAAGTCATCCACATATGGGCGGGAGACGTACAGTGCTTCCTCGAATATAACATTCTTTTAGCCTCCAAAACTTTTCGCCGCTCGCGGCGGTTTGGTACACTTCGCGCAGCGTGATGTTCATAAAGTTGTCGCAGTTGACCAGGTGGCCGTTGAACGTCTCGCCATTCTTCAGCTCGACGAGCTGCTCGAAGCAAGTGAACACATCATATTGGAAAAGAAGCGTCGGAGCATGTTTGTGCGTCGGATAATGCGAAGAGATGAGATGACCGAGCGGGAGTGAGACAAGTGATGTGAGCACCCGATCATCGCAACGAGAGTGCGTGACGGACCATGGGCTTGTTTTGGGCTGCATTTAGAAGCGATAATGGCAGCTGTGTGGTCGCTCACTCGTCAAACGCCAGCACAACCAGACGACTATGCGAGACAGACCATGATGTGTGTAGGGCAAACCCAGGACGACAGAGAGGCCCGGGAATGGTTCGTGTGCAAGGTCTAAGGTTAAGAGGCGCGTCGAGCCTTCGGCTTTGCTTTCGACCTTCATCGGAACTGTGCCGCCTCCAAGCCGCCTCGCTACTTGGAACCCGCTTTTGTGTTCTGAATATCTCTATTACAGCTTGTTTTTCTGCAATATCCTGTCTACTGCTGTACCGCCGACCGTTGAGCTTTCTGTATCCGAAAGCCAGACTATACTATGTATTTCCCCACTGGATGTGCACGCCAACTTTCAACAACCCCCGCACTCCCGCACATCGCGCCCGAGCCGGTCGTCTGTCTCACTTCCAGCGCCCGGCATACGCTCTTCTGTACCCTCACACGTACTGGCATCTCACTTTGGCGTGTTCGAGTGAGTGGGCCTCTGGCTTGATTCTATGAACGACGGGGAATAACCGAAGATTGCCTCCGTCGTGCACCCTTGTCCGTCGCTTTCGTAGCCTTCGGCCCAGCTTGCACATCTACGACGGACCGAGGCATCGCTCGAGCAGCATGGTGATAACATCTCCGCGTACTGGGCACCAGATGGCAAGCACATCGTAATTCAGGTTTGTATGCGCACTTGTGAATATATATCGTACCTTACCTTCAGGATTCAGACGTCGAAATCGTACTTGGTGCTCATCACGCCAAACTACGACCCTAGCAAGTTGGTTTATCAAACTCCTTCTGCACCCGTCGCAGCTCCCGAGCGGCGCTTTCTTGCTGGACCAGGCGAAGCACAACCACTGCATTCCGCGAGTTTACGATTCGAGGGTGTAATCAAAATAGAGGGCGACTTATTGAGGTAGGTCACCTCCACTCTTTCCTTTCTGCAGGTCAAGGCCCATTACTATTTAGTGTCTCTCCGCGGAAAGACTACATACTCTTCTCTACCCGTGACCCACCTGCGGTGCAGAGGATACCCTGGCCATCCGTAGAGGAGGAGGAGGAAGAAGAAATTGCGATTGCGCAGCACAGGAGAAGGAGGAGCTGGACAGGATATGATACCTGGATGCTGAACGAGCACCAGCTGCCGTGGCTGATAGATGCTGACGGTATATGATTTCCTGTTCGACTCATTGCGAATCTTATGAATTTCAAGCAGTTACAATCGCGAACATTAGCCATTCCCGAGCTACAGATCTGGACGTCTGGATTACATCTGACGGGCGGGCATACATCGCTCAACTACAAGAGATGTCCCATGGGCTCTATGCTCAGCCACATACTGAAGGAGAGGATGACGGAGAGATTTCCGTATGTTCTTCGGAGTTAGATTTCCTTATAAGTCTAATCTTTAGCCTACATCCAGCTCGCCACCAGCCCCCGCTTGAACCTTAACGATACCGCTTCCGAGGGTGGTCCCGCCGGCCCGCGCTGGGACGGCATGGTGGTGCACACATTCGACCCGCCACGCTGGACGCAGAAAGTGCGCGCTCGGCCGCCCGGAGAGCGTCCCTCCTACTCTGAGCCGCGCCGCGCACGTGTGGTCGCACTCAATGCACGCTTTGCACTGTGCGCGGTGGGCATGGAGGGAGGAGGGGTGTCCCTTGCTGCACTTCCAGCCACCATCAGCACTTTACCACATTCCCAATCCAATAGTTCAGGGGCTGAAGACGACGGCTCGAGAGCACGGGGGATGCAACTCGCACTCCCAGTTGGTACCCGCCCACCTGGTGCGACGACTGCGCTTGAATGGAGCGCGGACGGGTACGTCCTCGCCGCTGGCTGGGAGCAAGGGTGGGCCATATGGTCTGTGGGCGGGCGCTGCCTTGCATGTGGTGTTGGCGCGGACACAGTGGGACCTAGGTTCGCGGACGGCTTTATGCTCGGAATTGGGCAACTGGTGTGGTTTCAGCTTCTCCTTATTATGCAACTGACCTCGACGACTAATGGCTTGTTTCACGACTCAATAGTTTTGGGCTCCAGGGAACCTTGAGTTATTTATGCTTGCAAGACCATCAGAAGACCGTATGTTACTTGTTTATCACTGCCTGTTTCATCCTTATAGATATCTGTCCTTCGTAGGTATCGACGGGCAGCTGTTTGTTCTCCCACTGGCGAAAAGCGCCTCTGCCGGTCAGCTCACACCAGATAATACTCGCTATGCATTCCTGCAGCTCGATGACCGCGTTTTGGTCTACCGTGGCGCCGATCAGCCTGACATGAGCGTAATTAATCCAGAGGCAGATGTATGGCAGCACATCAAGGTAGCTCCTATCACTTATTGCTGCTTTATACTTCTGAAAACAATTGTGCTAGATTCCCCAAGATTACCTTGCTACTCAATGGCCCCTCAGGCACGCTTCTCTCAGTGCAGACGGGCGCCTAGTAGCCGTTGCAGGGAAGAGGGGACTTGTACACTACAGTGCGAATTCAGGTCGTTGGAAGCGATTTGCCGATGAGGGACAAGAGAACGCATTCACCGTTCGAGGTGGGATGCTTTGGTTTCATCATGTTCTGGTCGCTGCTGTGGAGGTATCCAAGTCGTATCAAGTAAGCTCTCTCCATGGTCGCTCAACCAACTTTAATCGTTTTGTTATTGTGAATTCACATTGTCAACTATAGATTCGTCTATACTCACGCGACGCTGAACTTAGCGCGCGCAATGTCCTCTGTCGAGAGGTACTCTCTGCTCCCGTGGTCGTGCTTTCATTAGTGGATAACTCCCTACTCGTCTATACCGCCGACAACACGCTCGCGCATTTCCTCGTCGTACCAACGCGCGATGGTGTACGTCTTCACCATTGTAACTCTATATCCTTTGATGGCGTTGTCGCGCATCCGGCCGGCGTACGTGCGCTCAGCTGGATGATTCCAAGCGCCCAAAAACGTAAGGAAGGGCGAGTTGCCAAATGGGATTTCGCTTACGTTGACCTGACCTTATCAACTTCTCTCAGAGTTTGGTGACCCTGCGGATGATTTAGCTATCGCAACTGTATTGATGATGGTCGGAGGCAATCTTGTCTTACTCCGCCCAAATCGCGTAAACCTTACGTATACTTCTGAATTATAAGCCACTGATTGGCTTCCCCTTAGACCGCGGAAGCGGAAGTCCGGTATGACATGCAAGTCTTGGCCGACCAAATCGAGTTCTGTTGGATTCATCTCCGCGGAATTGGTGCGCTGGAAAACTCTCTCTGGGCTTACGATGGGCGTGGGCTGCGTGTTTGGCTGGATGCGCTGACAATTGACAATATCCAACTTCCCCAAGGTGGAGTGCAGGAGAGCGTCAGCATACCCCTCGATTTCTACCCACTATGTAAGAACGTCTCAACTTTTGTGAGAACCCTTTGAATTTAACTAGTTGCATAGCTGTTCTTATGGATAAAGGTATTATCATTGGTGCAGAGAACGAAACCCTCTCTCGAGCAAGTTTGCCTTTTGTGCTATTTCGTCATTCAATATCCGTGAGCATTGTACGTTGTTGCCTCCTTACATCTATTCTTACGATCATACCAGTCACATTTGTTTTTGCCCCACATCCTCCGAGCCCAGTTGGACACAGACAATGTATCGTCTGCAGTGGCGTTTGCCACTCATTATCACGCACTTGTCTTTTTCGCACACGCACTCGAAATGCTGCTACACACTGTTGTCGAGGATACTCCCGACACGGTGACGAATTTGCTCCCCGCAGTGATCGCATTCCTTGATCATTTTGACGAAGGTCTCGATGTTGTTGTTCGCTGTGCACGGAAAATTGAAATGACCCACTGGGTAACACTTTTTGATGTTGCAGGAACACCAGAGGAACTTTTCGAGGTGCGTCTAGGCATACACCCTTTATGTGCTGTAGTAAATGATAATCAAATTCCAGGCTTGTCTATCAACAGGTCGCTTGGCAACTGCTGCGCAATATTTACTCATATTACACACTCTACAGAGATTGGACGAAAACAGCACAGATGCGGTACGGTTACTCCGAGCTGCTTTTGAAAAACAAGACATGCAACTATGTCGGGAAGTCATTCGGTTCCTCAGAAGTGTGGATGATTCGGGGTCCGCTCTGCGCGATGCGCTCTCCCAAGCTGACATTATTTAAATTGCCAATTGAAGAACAATGGTGAACATGTCCAGTAATCTACACAGACATTTGGGTAATTGATTAACTCCCGTGACGACCCTTTTTCAGCATCGTTCTTTTTTCTTTCACGATCAGAGTTATCAATACTTACCTCGGTACTTTCATTATTATTATTTTGCTATTTCTCCTCCGATGCTAATGTTCATTCTGCAGTTCATTGTTATACTCGCCTGTCCCTCAACGTGTATAATCAATTATGTTGGGACGTGTACCCCAAACGTCTTCCAGGTTCTTCCCTTCTGAGCCAATTTTTACCCTTTTATGGACACGCCTACCATTCCCGGATTAACCTATCTATGACCATTATCTACTATTCAGCGCATCAAACTTCGTGTTCGCCTTATAGGTCTTGGTAGGTGCATCAATTTTGAATATTTTCGGCCATCAGGCTTCTCCAAAGCCATCATGCTCCGCCGTAGTAGCCAAGTTCAATTGGCGGACACTTCTGATCGCACATCTGGAAAGTGATTTTTTGATAGGGTGCCTGACGCTACCCGCACTTTGGGCACTGTATAGCGCGTTTTTCTTTTCAGATGGCCCTATGCATACTCCTGACATGGTCAATAAGCACTTTTATTCAAGCCTAGTCTCTCTTGGTACATGGAACCAGAAACCTCATCTTGAAGATGTAAGGTCGAAATTGACTTGCAATGCCATGTCGCGAAAACTATTCGAAATGCTAGATCAAGATGATAAATTCAGGCGGAAGTAATAAGCCAAGGATTGATCATGTACATTGGCAATTACCGCTCATGACAGTTTTACTGCTTTACGACTTTCATGGATGACGGGGACAACGATATCCTCAATTATTTCACCACTCACGAAGACAGCCTATAACAGAGAGCAATGGTGCACAAAATAACATACCTCACCTTCTTGTCCTCTCAAACTCGCCTCCTTGGACATTGTCTGCATAGGTAAGAAAAAAAAATCTCCGTGATCCACTTTCTCTCAGTCCATCTCTGAACTTCATTCAAGCTGTGGCCATATCTAAACACGGGAAACATCAGGCATTACCGTACATTGCCTTGACGCGTCCTTCGGCTGTCCTCCTCAAATAGCAAGAGTAGTAATAGATAGTACTCAGCCATGGGTGAAAACATTGGTTATTCACGTCCAAATATTAACTAATTCCTTCCTATGTTAGGATTCACTGGCTCTACTGTGGCATGTGCGGCAGCTCCAGATCAACAAGACAATGTCACCATCACCATTACGGTCTGTACTGGGGATAGTGATCTACTCCAAAAATACGAGGAAGACTACCAACGAGCAAGACTTCTCATATCCGCCCCAGACTCGCACCCCCTTATCACGATTGTGGCTACATTGCGTTTTGAAGTTCAGACACGCCCAAAGGGTCACCCTCATAGAAGCAGCTTCTTATATTTGCTCTCCAGGGTCTTGAATACCCAATTTTATCGATACAGCACATTACATGACCTTGAAGAAGCCATAGATCTTATGCGAGAAGCTATCTCTCTCGATTCCTGGTGTCCAACATTCCATTTCGGGCTGAAACTTGCTCTATGCGCTCTTGCCAACCAGCTAAGGACACATTTCGAGACTTTGAGAAGCCTGAACTCCCTCATAGAAGCAGAGTCTCTTTGTCGTGAGGCACTTAATCTCTGTGACGAGTCAGATTATGAAAGGGGTCACGTGTTAACTAACCTCGCAGAAATGATGGTATCCAACGCGAAGACATTCGGGGACACCCCAAAGCTTGAAGAAGCCGTTGCTCTACATCGTGAGGCCGTTCGCATCCTGCCCTCCGACCATCCTCACCGGGGATATGTTTTCAATGTCTCTGGTGTTGCGTGGCTTGCATACTACGATCAATTTATGAACAGAGATGACCTCGATGAAGCCATCAACCTCTTTCAACGCGGTCTTTCTAGCTTGGAGCCATCCCATATAATATATCTTTCGCTTATGCATAACCTATCCGTCGCGCTCATGAAGCGTCATATGCTTACTGGCTGCCTCGAAGCACTTGCCGAAGCCATTCGACTTGATAGAGAGGTCCTTCGGTTGGAGCCTCCGGGGAACATAGACCATGGCATGAATCTTGGCGTTCTTGCGGGAAACCTTCTGGTATATTTCGAGCACAACGGAGGCCTTGATGTCCTCGAGGAGGCCATAGATCTTCTACGACAAGCGCTCGTTGCCTGCCTTGAAAGCGACAAAGATTATCCTGGCGGACTCGTGGATCTCGCTCATGCACTTCAGATACGATGGAGAATCGAGAAAGATGGAAAAGCTCTCCTTGAATCCATCCAGCTCCTTCGACGCGCTGTTGAACTCCGTCCGCCTGGACACACTGACCATGCCTTGTTGTTAGGTCAGCTAGCAAATGCCATTCAAAATCACGCGCACGCAACAAAGGACTCCCAGGCGGTGCGGGAGGCCATTGAATTGCATCGGAAAGCGCTCAAATCAGTTTCGCCTAGCAACATCGAGCGCGCAAAGCTATTAACCTTCCTCGCAGACGCCCTACATATTCTGTTTGAGCAAGAGAGGGACCCGGAAGATTTACAGGAGGCCATTCGTCTTCATCGCGAAGTATGCTCTTTGCGCCCCGAGGGTCACGCTCTTCGCTACACCACTCAGTACTCACTCGCACGCCTCCTTCTCGAGGAACCAGAACCTGGATACTTTACCGAAGCTATGGAGCTTCTTTTACTCGCGAGCGCTGACCCCGCTGCTCTACCCCGAAAACGGGTTCAGAAGGCCATTGAAGCGCTTCCCTGGATTGAGCGCTCGCTTATCCATGGAGCTTCAAACTCGACGAGCCTATCGAGTATTGCTCTCGATTTTTATGTCCAAATAATTCGACTCCTTCCTCGCATTGCGCATTATGGCCTCGACCACCCCACTCGCTTACAGGAACTCAATGGTTCAGATACATTATGTCGCACGGCTGCTGTACACGCGTTACTTCTTGGGCGGCACGAACTTGCAGTGGAAATCATTGAAAAGAGCAAAGCGGTTTTCTGGGCGCAGGCCATGCATGCGAGAGACCCCATGTTAAATTCACTCCCAAATAGCGAACGAGAGGAGCTGGTTCGCTTGTTCTACGAGCTTGAGAATGGTGGTGAAGCTTCCCAGGATCAGGCTAGTGATCGAGCTGTGCTAGAACGCTTAATCGAGAATCGCCGGCGGCTTAATGCGCGCATAGAAGCTATGATAATCGATATTCGCTCTCGTCCGGGGTTTAGTCATTTTCTGGATGTTTTGCCTTTCACTCAGCTCGCCCAAGTTACGACTCGCGGACCCGTTGTCTTTCTTTTGGGCAATGAACTCGCATGCTTTGCTCTCGTCCTTACTGCGCCTTTAGGAGGCATCAAGACAATTCATTTAGTCGATGCTAGCCTCACTTCTCTACAAGATCTTTGCATAAAAGCTTCGAATGCAGGTCTCAGAGGTCATAGCGCTCAGGCTATCCGTGGACATACTCGACTTGGTCTACAAAACTTGAGACGGGCAAACGAAGAGGCCCAGGCTTCACTTGAAGTTTTGCGTGATTTATGGCAAAAGGTTGTACAGCCTGTGGTACAAGCATTAGAATTGAAGGTATATATGCATTTTACATCATGATATAACACTTTTCTCACTTAGTTATGTTGTAAACTAGCCCGTAAGAGGACGGACTCGTCCTCGTATACACTGGTGTCCATCTGGTGACTTTGCATCTTTACCTCTTCATGCTGCCGGTGTCTACACTGGTCCCAACACGGTCTGTGTGGCAGACTATCTTGTCTCGTCTTATACACCCTCCATTTCTTCACTTATCAAATCCCGTGCTGAATTTGCTCCTGTACGCCGAGTTGATCTCAACGCACTTCTCGTCTCAGCCTCTCACGTACCGGGTCACTCACCACTGCCAAATGCAACATCCGAAATGCGAGTCATTTCCAATTTCTTTCCCAATGCTCCGTCCTCTGAAATTCCTGAGTGTGACTCCCCATTTGAACTTGACGTATCAACCGTCCTCGCTCGTCTTCCTTCCACGCATTTCCTTCATCTCGCGTGTCATGGACTCCAACAACCCTCACCACTTGACTCTCATTTCGCTCTGCGAGATGGATCGCTCGGAATCAGCGCACTCATGGGACTTGACCTCCCCAACGCGACATTCGCGTTCTTGTCCGCTTGCGAGACAGCGAAAGGGGATCGCGCCTTGCCCGATCAGGCGGTGCATCTTGCGGCCTCATTACTATTCTGCGGGTTCAGGAGCGTCATGGGTACTATGTGGTGCATAAATCATTCTTTTACTTCGACCATACTATAATAATTTATACTGACGACATCTGGTGTAGGTCCATGGGAGACGCAGACGGACCTATCATGGCACAGCGCGTATATCAGGAGTTATTGTCGAAGGATGAGGTTGAGTTGGATGATATACCATATGCAGTGGATGCGGCAATCCAGTTTCTCCGTGCCCGTAGGGTGCCACCTAGTCGATGGGCGACTTTTATACATGTAGGAGCGTAGAAACGTGGATACGTCGCTGGCAGTGTAGATACATGCTGCGAACAACAAATGAAACATTCAATGCTTTAAATATAACTTATACATTCCAAGGCACTTGAAGAAAATAAAATAATTTCATACTGGACTTGCTAAATTGCAACAAATTGTAAGATAGAGGATGGATATTGTCTACCGAATCCTCCTTGGATCTACGTGAGCTATTTTCATCTAAAAGGGCCGTGCCTGCACATCGCCTCTCTCCCAAATGGCAACCCTGATCCTCTCAGAGCCAAGTAAGATACGCGGAACCAGTGTGTCATGTACAGCGGACCTATAGTATACTTGGTTTTCGGGTAGCGATCAAGAGTTAAGACAGTACTCGTCAGCCAGTTCTAGCTGCATCACTTGAAATTGTTTTGCTATCTATTCCTTGAGTATGACTTTTCACGCTTCAACTATAGAATTAAAAGAACAAAAAAGTGAAAGTATACAAAATGCTGTTAATAACTTCGACTGAAATGCAAGATTGGCGGAGGAGATAGTAAAACATTGCCACATGGTAGGTGCTGGATCTGGTTGGCGGCTGCCTTACTGGTGTATCATCATTATGGGTACAATGTGACACACAAATTATGCATTCCCTATTTCGATCAAACTATAGAGAATCATACTGATAGCGTCTGATCTAGATCTGTGGGAAGCGCAGACTTGCAGACCTCTCATGGAATATTACATACATTAGGAGTTACTAGCGAAGGGTGCCGAGTTGTACATCATTATCCTAAACACCTTACGAACTTCCAGATGAGAAATCTCGTTGCCTGCGTCATTTCGCATCGGGGGCTTTCGAGAGTGTATAATGCGGTGAATGCGGCTGTCCAAATTGTTCGCGCCCGCGGGATCCCACCAATTGATCTAAAGTGCTTTAGTTCAAATGTCTGGCCTCCATTTTTGTTTTTGTTTGGTTTATCGGACGCTTTATAAAACCAAACTGGAGATGAGGTGCCAAGCTGATTGGAGAGGAGCTACTGGTACAAAAATAGTAAGGTGAGCAACAGAGTACAAATACAAAGGAGAAGTCGACAAGTATTAGATAGACAGAAACCTCTTTTGAATAAGTGTACGATGTGTGTGAGTAACAAAAGGTGGGTATGTCCATGCAAGGCTGGTGACGTTCACATTCGATGGCTATTAGCCGGAACGCCACCACGTCCTCACGCGAGTCCACCTGGTGGACGGAACACCGGTCCTGGAAGACGCTTCCGCACTGGTGTCCTCTTGATGCGTCGAGATCGATGATGGGGCGAACGCGGTGGTGGCAGAGCTGGCGAGTGAGCGCGGAGAGAAGAAGGCGGGAGTCTCTACCCAACCTGGTGCTGCGCCTAATGGAAGGGGGCGTCTACGAAGGAGGTCTAGGACGAGAAAGAGGCCTTCACGAGACTGGAGACGGATGAGAAAGAAGTGAGGGAAGAAGGGAAAAATTATAGTACGTACACGTTGTAAGTTTTGCCTGAACTTGGACAGTCCGTGATCCTCGATCTTTTTTGTGAGTCCCCAGCCGAAACGGGAGACAATGCTGACTTGAGAAGTGTGAAACGTTTTACTGAAAAGACAACAAGGACAGGGTTTAGTAGGTGAAAGAGTATACAGACAAGAGATGGGATCACGCACCCGTTCTCTCCTTCGCACAGCGAGATGGCCTCCGTCGCTTGCATAACCTTGACATGGTCCAGATTGCGCGTGGAGCAATGAACCGTGCGGCCAAAGGGGTCAACCTCGGATTCTTCGATGATCCAAGACTCGGTACGAGAGACGATGCCCTTTGGTGCCCAACGCGGGAGAGCACCACGCTTGAGGAGGAGGCGCGTCGTGCGTAGCGTGCCGCGTTCTGTAGGCTCCCGCGCGACGACGTCGCAGGAGATGACGTGCGCGGCGTAAGGGTTTGGATATCGCAGGAAGAAGGCGAGGGAGACGATTGGCCAAGGGTCGCTGCGGACGAGGAGGGCTGATGATGAGCTCGTGTGATGTGGGGAAGTTTGGGTTTGGAGGCACCTACTCGTAGGTGAACGTCTGAGAGAAGAACTTCATTGTGTCGTGTCGCCTTGTGGAATCTACGCCGACGAGAGCGAGAGGTGCTGTGTGTCAACGCAGAGGGAAGGACTGATGAGTTTTGTGATGAGAGGGTGGGGGACAAAGGTGGGGAAGGACTGGTTGGGTGCGATGAGTGTGAGGGAAGAGAGATATTGTGGGTGGCGGTAACGGCTCCAACTCCCGTGACATCCGAAGCCGACTCCCCCGGTTCCGGACCCGCCTTCCCGCCCCTTCCTGGGTTAGGCCTTTGGGTCTCGACAACTTCCCGCTCTTGTCGGGAACCTCCTTCGAACGTGCCCTGATCTGTCCAGAGCCATCCATCCAGAAGAACAAAGATAACTAGAGGATCATGTAGTATATAAACACACGCAAGATAGTAAGAATACGGAACGCATGGACCCAGCAAACCGTGTGTCATGCCATTACTCGCCGGTCCCACCAGGATCGAGCCTATTGCTCGTCATCGACATCACCGAAACGTACGCGACCATTTGGTGCAATGAACACACGCTGACCATCATATGCCGGCCGCATCCAAACAGCATCGCCGTTTGGTACCAAACTGATTCCCTCGCGCTCTAGCCGAGTGAGGCTGTGCTTGGGAGAAAGCTCTCCAGAAACGTGTCGACAGATGTTCACGTATTCGTCGTGGGTAAGCTGGATGCCGATCAACCCCTCAAGTGGATATCAAAATGTGGAGAAGACGTACGTCGTGGCAAAATCCTAGCAAAAGCGTCTTGCGAGGGTTGAGCTTTCGTGTCGTGTCTACGGCGTCCGCAATCCCGTAGTGCGACGAAAAGCTGGCTAGTCGCAAACAATCGAGCGCCAAGAATGGTATCCTGTTATGTTCCCCGTCTCTGATACCGAAAGAAGTCAAGAAATTCCAGGAGCGCTCCGGAATGTGAGAGACGTCGGAAATGTACACGAATCGATCTTCAATCGCGAAGCCAAGAGAAAGGTAAGGCTGGACGACCTTCTCAGTCGAACGGGGTCGGGTAGAGTTGCCATTGGCGAGGCCGTTCGCGTGTCCGTCGACGCCGCTCATCACCTTCGACAGGAAGGCTTCAGTCGTCGGCTGGTCGACCGTAGGATCGTCTGTAGGCGTGGGCACAAACTCCGGAATGGGCTTGTCTGAGAGGAATCTCCCGTGGTGAACTAGCCCGATCGAGTTAATTTCGATGAATCGGCACCAAGTCAAGGGAGATACACACCAGTGAAAGGAGTTACTGTAATGCCAGTGTCACCAACTTCAAAGGGCACCATGTCCTCGATAATATGCCACCTAAACGTGGGGACCTGTAAGATAGATTAGCACATCAATAAAGGGGATGGTTCGCCGCAGCACAGTTCAGCTGTGCTCCAAGAAGCAAAGAAGATGGCAAGCGCGGCCGAAGCCGTACTTCAACGACAGAGTTTTCCATATCCGCCTCATCTTTGTTCCAATTAATGGATTCGCAAACTGGATCCCACATTGGCTCCATGTTCTTCTCCAGGCACCCAACTGAATTGAAATGGTGAACATGAATGCGAAACTTACATCTCCGCCACCTGAAGCGTGCTCTTTCGACACCAAATACGGGAAAGCGCGCTGGACCTCTGCGTACGTCGCTTGTGAGCAGTAGAGGTCGATGTGGGCCTGAATCGCTCCGTTGAGTGTCCACCCTGAACGTGGCCGTGAGTTCTTTGTTGCACGAACTCGAAACGGTGCGAACATCACATACCCCGTAGATCATCTAACCCGTTCATCGCTACCCAGGCGCAGCCCCACTCAGTTTTTTTTTTT
>JAZHGK010006801.1:0-43285 GCA_037855215.1 Waitea zeae | reverse complement strand
AAAAAAAAAAAAAAAACGTTTCAGTGAGACTCACAAACGACCAGGCTCCGAACCCCTTGTCTACAGGCGCGAGAGACTGTCGGACGCGCGCTGGTGCGTCGGACTCCCGAGCGACTTCTTCCTCATGAATGGCGTCAGAGTGACTAGTCCCAGCAGGATGGCGGACTGCCAACGAGATCGTCGTGGTGGAGGACATGCGAGCGAATGGAGAGACTGTCGAGTCATTATGCACACCGATTTAAGTGTGTAACGGCCTCGACCGAACACGTCCGGTCGACCGACGACCCCAAGATCTGGATTCAAAACTGGGGTTAACTTGGGGTAATCATATTTTCAACACACGATGACGATGCGTGCCCTGAGAGAGTGCGTTGGTTTTCACGCGTAGGTGTCGAGAATCCTGGAGGGGGCAACAGCTCTCGGTCAAGCCGTCGGTGGCACATCTGTGGTTGGTGATCGTTCGGAGTCAAGAGCGAACATAGCCGTGAACGTGCGAGCGGTGTGGGGGCTCATTGGGCCAATGGCGGTTGTCCGTCGTCCCCCTTGAGCGCTATTCGGACCGGCGGGCTGACAGACTTGCTGCCACTGCGTGCCTGCGCGGAGTGCTTACTTCGAAAAAAGTGAATTGTGCCTTTGTTCGCGTGTGCGGGCCCCGTGAAAAGAACCTCCGCTGGTGAATGAAGCACACGTTTTGGTGTCTGTTTTTCTCAGTCGATATCGATGAGTACTGCATAAGCGTTCGAGACAGCCAGCCGATGGCTTGGCATCAGAAGCAGCCATGGGTCATCTCAACCGACGAATACGCGCACATCCCGTCACGTTCGGATGTCAGAGCGCACGTACTCACAACCGGTGGGAGAGAGTAGCCTCCTCGCTGTGAAAGGCAGGGTATTAAGTCGATGGCTGCACCCGATCACGCACATGGCACATCGTCCTATTTTCGACACAAGTTTTTCTCACCCGGTTCGCTCGTCGACGAAAATAGCTTACGGCCTGAAAATGGCGACGATAGAGCGACCACTCCGCCAAGGCGGCCGCTGCCTCTGATAAGCTCCTGTGTTTAGATCACGCGAGAGGGGGGGGAGGGCTTCTGTCCTGGATGAAGCCGGAGCGAGAGAAGGCGGATGGATTGAATGGGTCATTGTTAACGGATGATGTCATTTGCATCTGGGCCTGACAGGATCGCTTCGTGCCTGAAAATTGGTCCCGAGTGTGCGTCTCCCAGCTGCCTGATGTCAGCCACATGGAGAGGGATGAGTCTCTCCTCCCGTGCACCCGCCCGGGCCACACACAGAGTGAGAACAACCTTGGCTTTGTGCGGAATCCAAAGCCTTCCTTGGGCTGGGGAATAGAGTTGTCGCTATCGCTTACTCCGGTTAATCCTCCCTCTCTTCCCTCCTCCTCCTCCTCCTCCTCAGTCACCGCACTCGCCCTGCTCCCTTACTAATTTTTTTTTCTCGCTGGCCCACGGCCCGCAGCCGCCACACCCATTCCCCCTTCCCCCCCCCCTCGCCCACCGGCACCGCGCCTTCATGCCTGTCGAACGGCCGCTCACACCGACGGCCATCGACATGGCCGACCCGGACCACCTCCCCATGCCCGTCCAGTCCGCCTCGCGCGCCTCCCGCTCGACCCCCAAACTGCCCAAGTTCTCCCACCGCCGCGCCGGAGCATCAGCAGCGGCAGCCAGCTCCCAGACGCACAACTCGGCGAAAAAATCCGCTCGGATATCCGACCCGGCGAGTCGGTCGCGCCCAGAGGGCCTGCGCGTGCACTGGGCACGCTTCAAGCGGCACCTCGGCACCGGCACCGCTCCCTCCTCCTCCTCCGCCGTCGGGGACGAGTCCACCGTCGGCTCTTCCTTCCACCTCGCCCGCCCGAGGGCCGGGAACGGCGCCGACGGCGGCGGCGACTTGGACGAGAAGCAGGACTTGGACGAGGTCGTCGTCGACCGAGACTGGATGCACGAAATCAAGTCCTCCGTCGTCTCCCCCTCCGAACGTGGCGTCAACGACCCAACGGCCGGTCCGCTCACGGGCGGCACACAAACAGACCAAAACTCGACCGTGTTCCAAAACGCTTGGAGCATCATCACGCCGTGGATCATCCTTCGATACCGCTTCTGGCCCGCAATTTGCGAGTTCTTTGCGCCAAAGTTCTACGACGAGAAGAGCGAGAATCACTTCAAGAAAGAGAATTGGTTTATGAGCAAGGTGCGCTCATCCCCCTTCGCTTTTTTTCCCCAACGGACCTTTCAACTTGACCTGACTATGCCTCAAGTCTCTCGCCATGTGGTCCTCGGTTTTCTTCATCATCAACTGGGTCCTCGCCACCGCCTTCGTCCCTCGCCCGTACATGCTCTCTGACAAGATCTTCTACGGAGGCATCACGCCCGTGCTCACCTTCCCCATCTTCTTCTTCGTCATTTACGACTTCCCGCGCGACCGCCCTCTCCTCTACCAGTCTCTCGTCATCATCTCCGTCTACTCGTGGTCGATCTACCAGCTCTTCTTCATCTTTCTCTGCGGATACTACAACGGTCACTCGCATTTCCAATGCGGATCCAGAGATTTCATCGGCATATTTTAGTGAGTCCCGACAAAAACCGTTTCTCCGGGATCGCTAGGCGCTTGGCTAATCAGATTCCCGCTAGTTACACTACCGGTCTCCCGACCATCGCACTCTTTGGCCTCAAACTCAACCGTTTTCCGGCCGTGCTCGGTGCCTGCGTCTTCTTCGGTCTCGCTTGCGGCCTGGTCTTGAACGACCGTACGGCATGGTACAGGAGTGCGTGCCTAGACGTGGTCCATCCGTCAACTCTAAAGGCTAACTTCGACAGTAGATCTTCTCAACTTTGTCATATACCAAGTTTTCATCATCTACGTGCACTATATGCGCGAGAACGCGGAGCGACGGTTGTACACGCTCCGAGACATGCTCAAGATCCAGTTCCGCGCGACGCAGAAGGCCCAGGTTAACGAGCGCCGTGCGGCAGATTCGAAGCGCCGCCTCACATCGTCCGTTCTTTTCTTCGTCTCGTAGAGGGGGGGGCAGGTCTTTTTTGTATCCCATCTAACCAAACCCGTACCCCCGCACAGATACGTCTTCCACGAGGTCCGCGTGCCGCTCAACACCGCCCTCCTCGCGGTGCAGAACATGGCCGCCGCGGGCGCGTTCGGGCGGGGCACGCCGTACGAGCTCGAGTCCAACGCGCTCGAGGGCTCGCTCAGCATGATGTCTAAAGTGCTGAACGACGTGCTCGACTTCAACCGGATGGACTCTGGCCGCTTCGAGTCCGTCTCCCGCCCCTACGCCTTCCACCCGGCCTTCGACGCGCTCTTCATGCCCCTCCGGCTCGCGACCGACTCGCGCGGCCTCCAGCTGCACACCCACCTCGACCCGGAGATAGACCGCGTCGCGCGGCGGGCGGCGCTGCAGTCGTTGGGCCTCATGCCGGAGGAGATCGCGGACAGGCTGAAGGAGGAACCGGGCGAGCCCGGGATCGTCGTCGGCGACGAGATGCGTCTGAGGCAGATCATCACGAACCTCGCGTCGAACGCGACCAAGTTCACGCCCGCGGGCGGCACGGTTAGCATCACGACCCGGCTGCTTTGGCCGCGTCCGGCCAACGCGCGCGAGGACTCGGACACCGCGGTCTCGCCCTCGGTCGCCGAGCCCGGGAAGAGAAACTCGGTCGGACAGAAACCCCCGTCGCCCCCGCTCTTGTCCACTGGGACGAGTGGCACCATTGCAGTCAAGACTCCCGACGTGGATTTGGAGAAGGGAGAGAATATGCAAGGCTTGGGCTTGTCGACGAAATTCCTGGAGGAGCACAACGAGGTGTTTGCGCCACCAGTCGATAAAATCATCGTGCGCATCGAGGTCAGCGACACGGGCTGCGGGATTCAAAGCCGGGATCTGGTCAACAACAAGCTTTTCTGTGAGCTTTAATTTTTTTTATCCACATATTTGCCCAAGCACTCACGCTAGTATATTCATCAGCGGCGTTTAATCAGACGGAGATGGGTCGTCAGCAAGGCGGAAAAGGCACCGGCCTCGGCCTCGCGCTCGTTCGGCAGATCGTCAAACGCTCCGGTGGGCGTCTCGGCGTGCGATCAAAGCTCGGCGAGGGCAGCACCTTCTGGGTCGAACTCCCGCTTGTCGTCGGTGCGAAGGCGGTCGCTGACGTCTCCGGCCGGAGCATCGTCCACGCGTCTCGGCCGTCGACCGAGATCGACATCCTGGGAGTCCACGTTCAAGACGTCGCCTCCCCGACGTCTTCGCCGCCGCCGCGCCCCCCGCTCCGCTCGGACGTCAGCCAGCCGTCGACGTCCGATGCGGTCTCTCCGTTCACCTCGGATCAAGGGAGCAGGAGCTCCATGTCGCCCAACGTGTCTGTCTTGAAGGGCGTGATGGACCAAGGCGGCCTTGTCGAGCTCAACGTGCAAGGGAGCACCAGCGACGCGTCGATACCCACGCGTGAAATCGGAGATCCTTCGACGGGCACACAACCTCTGCCTGCACCTGGAACGCCTGGGGTTCCTCGTAGTGCATCGGATTACGTGAATGCGGGGAAGAGCGAGAGGGAGCAGCGGGACGAGACGCCGGTGCGGCCGCCGATGGTCGAAGCCAGCAGCTCCGGGAACACCGTGCGTGGCCTCCATGCGCGTCCACCAGCCCTCGAACTCCCGCGCGCGCCGTTCGAGCTCACTCCCATCTTGGGCACCCCACCCGTGGCCGACGCGTCCGCCGCATCCGAGTCGGAGGCCGCTCCGACCCAGGCGCCCAAGCCGAAGAAGCCGTCGGCAGCGAAGAAGCCGCACGAGGGCATGCCCGTGCTAGTCGTCGACGATGACGCGCTCACGCGGACGCTCATGAAGCGCATGCTCTCCCGGCTCGGGTGCGTGGTCACGACCGCCGAGAACGGCGAGGCCGCACTCGAGCTGATCCTCCCCGCGGGCACGGGCGGCTCGCGCGCGACGCCCGGGAGCGAGAGCATCCCCGGGTCGGGGCCGACGGATCCGGAGTCTATCGCGAGGAGGGCGGCGGCAGAGGGTTGGTGGTGCGCTGATTCGAAATACGCCGTCTGTGAGTTATCGGGATTCCTTATCAGAAGCGAAACAACTTACTTAGTTCTCTCTTCAGGCTTTTTGGACAACCAAATGCCCATATTGAGTGGAATTCAGGCTGTTGCAAGACTGCGCACTGCGGGACGCCGAGACTTTATCGTTGGAGTAACTGGCAATGCGCTGCTGAGCGACCAAGAGGAATATTTAGAGGCTGGCGTTGATCAGTACGTGATACTCATTCGTCGTCAGTCGGTCTGTGGACTAAAACATGAAACTCCTCAGCGTTCTCACAAAGCCAGTTCTCGAACGAAGCCTGAAAACTATGCTCGAGAAAGCAGTGTCGAATCGCGAAAAACGGCCTGTCCCCTCTGCTGTGGCCATCCCTGACCACGACCCTTCATGACGTTTCACCTGACATGTCTTCTTTTTTTCTTTCTCTTTACATAACCTAAGGACCGCCTGACGATTTTGAGCCTGGGCGAATCTAAATCCTTCCGTATTCTTGACTGCCATTATTTCTATTCACTAGCATTTGAACACTAAGCAACATCTCCCAGCACACGGCCTTTTCCATCGCTCAATAATGTTTTCCTTCTTATGTGTCTTCTGTTCAACATGCTTTCGGCGATTCCTTGCCACAATTCATAAATCAATTCGGCATCCTACGCCAACTGCACCCCGGTCTGCACCCTCCTGTCTCAGCAACTTCGATGAGCGATGTCTCCCTCTCCACTCACGACGTCAGTAGGTACAGATAGAACCCTGACGTACAGAATCTTGAAGCCTTGAATTTCCTTTCGTTGACCCGATCCTGATGCGCTGGGATGCTTCATTAACGTCAGTCATGACGAAAACCAAGGTTTTGTGTCATTCATCTGGCTCGTCTTAAACTTCAACCAGCTTCAAAATGTTCTCTGCGTTTCGTGCGGTCACTCGTACTACACTCACACCCTCTTCTGCGTCACTACTGAAAAGGACCATGGCTACCAATGCTGCCCAAACCAATGCGAAATTCGCTGTAAAAAACCTGTTCAATATTGAGGACTGGGTCTGCGTGGTATGACATCTTTTTTTGTGCACTTTGTTTCACAGGCCATCTGAATCCTATTATGATCAGGCTTCAGGCGGCGCGACTGGTATAGGTCTTATGATAGCACAGGCGTATGCCAACAATGGCGCTCGCGTGTACATCACCTCACGACGCCAGGAAGCCCTCGATACTGCCGTAAAGTCTTGGGGATCGACTTTGGCTCACCCAAAGGGCAAGTTGATCGCTGTTCAGGCTGACATTACCGACAAGGCCTCTATCAAGAAACTCGTCGACGAGATTAGCAGTAAGGAGAGTCACGTCGATGTTCTTGTAAACAATGCTGGAGTCAGTGAGGGGACGACGAACGTAGAGGCTGGAGACGAATCGGCGGAGAAGCTTTCAGAGGCAATGTTTGCTGAAGGAGCTGACCAATGGGAACAAACCTGGAAGACGAATGTTATGGGGTGAGTGCCCTATTTGCCATCATAACACAAACATTCAAGGGAATTGGGATATGTATAGCCATTTCTTCACGACTGCTGCCTTCGTACCGCTTCTCAGTGCCGCATCGAAGTCAAAGCCGAACCACACTGCGGCTGTGATCAACACTGCATCTATCTCGGGAATCACTCGCACATCTCAGCACCACTTCAAATATAACGTATCGAAGGCAGCCTCGATCCATCTGACCCAGCTCCTTGCACAGGAACTGCGCCGACCAGGTGTCCGTGTCCGTGTGAACGCAATTTCCCCTGGTGAGTGTCTTAGGACGGCAGTAGACATGGAAATTGGCGGGCTCACGCCTTTTCAATCTCATGAAAGGTATCTTCCCGTCAGAAATGACCGCGGACGAATCCGATGAGACCAACAAAAGCGAGATACCCGCTGGAGAAAACTATGGCGAGAGCAAGGGCATTCCTGCTAATCGGCCTGGTGCTGAGGAAGACATGGCGCAGGCGGCGCTGTATCTTGCCGTAAACCAATGTAAGTTAAATCTAGTCTGGTAAAACTAGTCGCTAAAGTTGATTTTTGCCAACCAGATGCTTACAACTCCAATCTCGTGGTTGACGGTGGTTACTTATTGGCTCACCCCTGAAAAACTAACACGGAAGACATCCAGCAGAACTTCGTGTGAACATAAACAAAAACTTGCATGTATATCTATCAATAGAAATATGCCAATATTGAGCAAGCTTGTTTTTGACTACTCGCTTGTATTTCTCGCAAAAAGAAGTTTGAGAATGCAAGATTTGTGATAAATTTTACTTATTATTACGACAATATAATGATAATATTATTATAAAATGGATTTTATAGTTCATTCGTCTCAATATTGGAAGGGCATACCAATTTAGTATTCGAAGCATGTATCCGGCTCTCCCTCTTTCCAGCATTCATGATGCCCTCGCTTCACTTTCATTACCGTACATTCTTTAATCTCCCACGCCGACACATCTATCTGTATTACACACAACCGATGCTTTGTCGGTACTCTACGTCAAGTTCAGCGCCAAAGTCAGAGAGCCCTTGGCCGAGTCCGATAGGAACCTCGACTGAACACACGCTGCGCAAATCAACTTTCCTCGCCCATGCAACGCACCTCACCTCACCTGCCGACCTTTCATCCTTTGTTGAACATCTCAAATCTTCACATACTCGCTTGAAGCGCGCAAGCCACTGCATGCACGCTTTCCGCGTCCGTGCGGGTGCCGTCCCAGCGGGACATTCGGACGGCGGAGAGCGCGGGGCGGGAACATTACTTGCAGATTTACTCGAACGCGGTGGATGTGAAGATGCCGGAGTGGTAGTTTGGAGATGGTACGGCGGGACGCCGCTTGGAGGAGCGAGGTGGAGACTGGTTGGGGAGGCGGCAAGGGAGGCCCTGGAGGGTGCTGGTTTATGGAAAGGGAAGGGATCTGTAGAGGGCGAAGGGAGAGGGACGCGGAGGTGAGTCCTTATTGGTTCACTAAGGCGTTGGCTACCTGCATTATCGTGGATTGTGGGCTATATACATAATTCCACGATGACAAAGTTATCGGAGCAATATGTTGATGGTAGCGCATATAAGAGCGCCTTGACAATACTTTTATAGGCCAAGGTCATCAATATCCATGTGTGTCCATTGATCATTTCGCTGGAACCACACTTTCCCCCGAGGTAAAATGATGGTTTGAATGTTCGGCATATCTTTAGCCCAAGTAGAAGCGATTTCGCGCTCGTCATCGTCTGTCAATGCATGAGCAGATCCGCCAGCCATCAATGTGAGATAGCGAAGGTTGGTGAACTTCCGAAGAGGGCCAGCAACTTCAAGCAATTCATTTTTTGTATGCTCAGACTGAAGGATGAGTGTATGAGTGGCAGGCAGAACGTTGAGATAGGAAGATGTGAATCATACGTTTGTGTGCGACAATATCAAGACAAACACATGAAAGCCCTCTAACCCAGGCATCTGCCTCGCTATCTCACTCACAAGTTCGACGGGATTAGTGAGATTGAGCCCCATCAGCGTTAGCCGCTCCATCGGTTTTGTCGAGTGCTGAAGTTCCTCCAGCAGAACACTGCTATGCTCGAGGGGTAGCGAGAGCGTCACATTCACCAACGGTCGTCCCTTGGCGATAGTGCGGAGAAGCCCCCGGCCGACATGTAGGGCGCGGAATGAGTGTAGGCTGGGCAACGCGGTCTGTGAAAGGGGAAAATTGCACGGGTCGGAGAAGCCACGGAGACACAGCTCGGTGAGAGAGGGCTGCGTCTCGAGGAAGGTCGCGAGTGCAGGTCCCGCGCGGAAGGATGTCGTCAGCGTCGTCAGCGAGCACGGCAGGCCGCGCAACATCCACCCGAAGGATTCGTCGAGCACCTCGGGTGGGAAGTCGAGACTGAGCACGCGCAAGTTGGGCAAACGTTTGAGGACTCGGTGAACGAGAGCCGCGCTTGTGCGTAGCGGATACTGGGCTGACCACACGACTTCGAGACGTCGGACGTGGGTTGTCCCGTTCGAATAGCGTGAGAGCGAACGTAAGCAGCGCACGAGTTGTTGCGGGTTGAGCCCGACGATGTTCCTGTAAAGCTTTCGTGTGGCAGGGAGGCGAAATACGGTGCACGCTCGTGCTGCAGAGGCTTGGTCTAATTTAGGCAGTTCATTGAATATGGCTTCCAGAACTTCCTGCGGGAGTGCGGACGATGATTGGCATTGTACCATGCCCTCCGAGGCGCAATGCTCTAGCAGAAGAATCTCGTTGCTGTTGTAATAAACGGTGCGACTTGTATGTTGGGCCAAAGACGTATGCCCTCAACATACGATCGAGGTTGACGGGAGTACAAGAGCCAGACACCCTGGATTAAGGTTGCATCGCATGGCGTATGCCCTTACGTAAGCAATTTCCCTTCACATGGTTACTGGCACTCGCGTTCTTTCTTCATTAGGAAACAATGGGTAAAAAAGCTGGTTCCATATTTTATCAGCCCAGTACAACAAGGCAAATCGATGGATACGGAGCTACATGAGTATGTCAAGAATATTGTATGAGAGGACCACTTTCTGTACTGGATTTTGCACAGTGAAACTTACTTTGGCAGTTACGGGCGCTCGATCGGCCAACAGCCCTGGCAATTACGCTTGGCGCTAATATTGGACCTTCGGCGGCGTTTCCGAAGTATTCAGGGCCGCCCATTTCAGGACAGGAAACGTCCTTTTCTGGAAATGCCAGGCAACTGGAATAAATCTAAGTCTCTGTGCGCCCACACAGCACAGCGTACCATTCTTCTCCTTCGACCATCATCATAGGTGACATGGCTGTCGCCCACAAAACCCCCGGACATATAACAAAAATGACGCTGTTTTTAGTGTCTTAGGGCTGGTAGAACTCAGATGGGGAAGCCGAGGTCGGGATTGATCGAGAGGGTTCCTTTTGAAAAGAGTCATAGTCCCTGCTGAAATCGCCCAAAAAGGATGCACCGGCAAAAAACTCCGCCCTTTCAGCATTCCCGCCAGGGCACCCAACGGGGCTTGTCAGCCTTGAAGCCCCCTCTTTGACCCACAAACTTATTACAGCCAGCCGTGGTCATCGCCTCCCCCTTGACCTCTTCCGCTTTTGTCAGCTACATCTACCCTATCACCTACTACTACTGCCTGCGTGGTCCATTCACGTTTTGCTTTGTTACACCACTGCATTCATATCCCTTCTTCTCACTGTCTCGCAGCAGTGTTAGAGTCACACGCACAGCTCTTCCTCGACCCCCTTTTTACTCTCATCTCGCTACTTTTCCTTTTCACCTGTCTCTTCCTATCCTTCCCTATCATCCATCCAACAACTCGACATCCACAATTGGCTAGAAATCAAAAGCTCAAAACAGGGCTACCCGACTCATTTCAACCGAGAACACTATTCTCGATCTGTTGGTACACGCAAGCGTAACGTACCCTTTGCGATGTCACAACTCCAACCTGCTACCGAGTTTATCCCTAATCCCATGCACCATCGCCAGAAGATTGTTTCTGAGACCCCCCATTCATACATTCACGTCCCTCTCAATGGCATACGTCACGGTGCTCAGCGGCTTGGCAATATTCCACACCTCGCTCCAACATCGAACTCTGGATTTCAACCACCAACCACGGCGGGAGTCAACATTGGCAGCTGGCTGAATGGGAACACGATCACCTCCTATCCACCTCAAGGACAGAGCGAGCATTCTTTCTCTCCCCACCACACTCAGGGAGAATACTATCCTAGCGCGACTCATCAGCTCGTCGGTCTATATCATTCACCGCCTGTGACAGACAACGGGGTTTTTCTATCGGCCTCAGCACAACCTTACCAAACCAATCGTCACTTTCCACAATCGATTGACATACCTCATACTACTGCGGCGAGACCACCAAACACTACCCCTATATACACTACTCCAACTCTCCCAACAAACGCCACCCTTTTTTGGACAGATCTCGAACCTTGGATGGATCGCCCGTACGTTGAATCGGTTTGCCAAATGATGGGCTGGGGCGTGGCCGATATTCAAATCCCTTCCCCCACGACGGACCTGAACAGCGACAGCGCCACCCCTAACAACCCGGGATACTGCCTCCTCATGTTCCAGGACGCCTCTCGAGCACAGGATGCCCTGAAGCAGGTCGCTGACAAGACGATCAAGATGCCCAACTCGCGTCGTCCATTCACACTCAGCCTCGCTGCCAATGTGCCGAACTCCGCCCCTGTCGTCACGGACATGAGGAAGCCCATGAATCAAAGCCTTGAAATTCCTCCCGTCTACAACCAGTCTCAGCCTCAAGCGGAATATAGCATTTTTGTCGGAGATCTTGCACCGGAAACATCCAATTCGGACCTTATAAATGTTTTTCGCGATCCAGTGCTCGGACTCCGGACTGATCGCGAACCAAAGTTCATACGCCCGTTTATGAGCGTCAAGAGTGCAAAAATTATCCTCGACCCAATTACTGGTGTTTCAAAGGGGTATGGTTTTGTACGGTTCTCTGAGGAGGTCGATATGCAGCGTGCGCTTGTTGAGATGCACGGCCTTTACTGCCTTTCTCGTCCCAGTTTGTACACTCATCTGCCCAACTTTCGTGCCAAATTCTTAACAGTTCTTTTTTACAGTGCGCATCTCTCCCGCTACTGCGAAGAATAAGAATGACATCACTGTCCAGCCATCTTACATGCTCAGCTCACCTTCTGCTTCCGCTTCACCGGAATTTATGTACCCAACGGATTACGACAACTTACGAGCTGCAACCTTTGCATCACCATCACCTAACTCCGCCATCTCGTCTAGCTCTGCATTTGGCTTTTCTACTGAGGCTATGGGATTTCGCAACACCGCCGGTGCCATCTTATCGCGAATGATTGGTCCCAATGGTGAACAGCTCACCTCACTGGATCCATACAACACGACAGTATTCGTCGGCGGGTTGTCACCGCTTGTTGGAGAAGACACCTTACGTACCTTCTTCGAGCCATTCGGCGATATTCACTACGTCAAGGTTCCGGCCGGCAAGCACTGCGGATTCGTTCAGTTCGTGCGCAAGGCAGATGCGCAGGAGGCAATTGATAGAATGCAAGGGCACGTCATTGCGGGTAGCCGTATTCGACTTAGTTGGGGCCGCAGTCAATGTAAGCATGATTCTTTGTCTTTTTGTTATCAAATCAAATGACTGACGCGTCATGTTCGTGAATAAAGACAAAGCTGCGCAAGCTGCGGCGCAGGCGGCTCAGGTAGCGGAGATGCGCGTGTTTCTTGATAAGCACGCGTCCCTCAGTGGCGTGGTGTCTCCCGTCAATCATCCTACACAGCGACAAGCTCCAAAAGGGTTCCAATCTGCGCCAGTACCTATCTGCCTTCAATCGTCACACGACCCCGTCATTCAAATGAGTCAAGAGCAAGCAGCTCAACTTATCAGCAATCTCGTTAGGAATGGTGGTATATCTGAGGAGGAGCGTTTAGCATTGCAAATCGTTACGGGGGCACAGGGCCAATCTCCTCCTTCCCCCGCGTCGTCGCGAGGCTCTGGTGGAAGCCACAGCACGGGCAACGTTTCAAATAGTTCCTTTACCCGTCATACAACATCGAGTTTTTCGCCGTTCTCTCCTGGACTCGACCTCAACAACGAAGCCATGCGCCAACCCCAAGCATTGCCACGCGGTTACACGAGCAGCCAGCAGCAGGCCTTCAGCTCTTCTAGTGGTTCGTTTCCAAGAGAGTCAATGTGGCGCCTCTCATCAGAAGAAACCGGGACGGCTGAAATGCGACCCGCACTTTCGCGAGAAACCTCGTACAATGCTGAGGCCGAAGGCCTAGCTCCGGATGAAGCAAGCCTACAAGATCTCAATGGAACTCTCAAAAGTCTCAACCTTGACGGCAACAGCTCCAACTCCCTTCGCAGGTACTACACCGAACGGGTTTGACCCGGTCATATTTATTAGGACTTGATGCCGACTACCTGGCGGATTATATCTTCTTCGTTTGTTTCGGCTTGTTTATTCTCATCAGTACCTCATCCTCTCCCCTGCTAAACCGAACACTATCTCTCTGTCTATGTGATTGACAAACGTACTCTTTTCGCCAAATTCTCTGCTCTCCTGTCTTTATGATTACTCCGACCCTTTGTGTTGACTCGGAGAAGTTCGTTGTCATTAGCCGCTATCCAACCCCAGTATTTACAACATTAGTATGATGTGGCCATCCTAGCTCTTATTCTATACCAACATTTTTCGTCTACTTCTACCGTCTTGTTCCTAGTTGAAATGAGCTATATTACTGTACTGTTTACTCCTAAAATTTGAGACTGCATCTCGAAGTAACACACTGTATAAGATTTGCTCCTCGAGTGGTGCTTTCAGATAGCCATATAAGTGTTTGAAGTAGTCAGGGAAGCCTTCATCCGTGACAGGGGGAGTGCAACACGCAGCGCGGGTTACCCGGCTTCGAGGCTTTCTCTTGCTTGCTTGCCTCTTCCTTGACGCGAGTCGGCCTCTGGGGTCGACCTTGAACCACACTGTTTCCTCCAATGTTCGGAATACAGCCGCGACGCACGTCAGCCACAGCTTCGGCGTCCGCGAGCCCTCTGAGTACTGCCTCAAACATGGCGACGAGCGCGACTCGCTTACACCGTAACAACGGTGAAACCCAAAGCTTTATTCAACCCCAACGACAGTCGGCGACAAACTCACCTCAGCAAAAAATTATTAATGTGCTTGTCAATAGATTGAGAAATAAAGTGCGTTTACAATATATAGAAGGCTACGAACCTGGCTGTTTCTGACACGTCCTTTCGTGGCACCTGCAGCTACCTTGCATTTCTGGACTTACCATGGTGGATATTGAGATGGACGATACGATGCAGCAAATTTTCGATAGTATTGTTGAACTATCTAGAGACTCAGCAGATGTGGTGGCATGGACGTTGGCAGAGTTGTTACAGGGTCTGGCCAAAGTACGTACACATGGTTTTGCCACCCATAACTGTGTAGATACTGATATGACGTACCAAAAGCAGGATCCCAATAGCTATTTTACTGTTGACGTTCTTCAGTCGCAGTTGCTTGTTCTCAAAGTCTTGTCAGTAGCGATGGCTGCACGCTGGCGCAACATTGAGGAGTCGCGCCCAACAACACGCACGGGTGAATACTCAACAGGTTATAGCGCGTCGTTGAATTCGTCTTCTCCAACTGCCGGTCGTTACGCTCGCTCCCACATGTCTAGGGATGCACTAGATAGTCCACCGCCTATTGGGACTGACTTACCACCTCTTAAAGATGAGTGTGCAAAATATGTACTGAGTGTCATGGTCCTCTTTCTTCGACAAACTGCCCCTCCTGAGGGCTCCGAACCCGACACAAGTCTCTCGTATCTTAGTGTCGAAGTAGATGATCAGCCACGTGCAACCTCTGTTTTTCTCGACCTACCAGCTGATTCCTCCCAGTCTGGCTCGTCTTCCTTTATGCGACCTTTCATTCGCCCGCGGGCATCAGCCGCCTCATTTGGCTCTCAGGCTACGCGTGCTGGGGCGCCTATTCCTATACCAAGGGATGCACTGGCCTACACTAATACGCCTCAGATGATGGCGGACTCGCTCATGTCATTGAACTCTCTGATTGCCAAGTATGCTGGCTTCATCGTCTATCATCTCTCTGCTTCGAACTGGCAGATTGTTTTCAACCGAGTCCGCCATCGAATTCGCCAGCTTGCAAAGGCGGACGTGGGCAACGCGACGGATGTTATTGACCTTCAGTTGATGACCCAGTGTGCCCTGGACAAGACACGTCTCATACAGCTGCTACAAGGTTTGCTACTATCTTTCAGTTTCATGGATGCACGCTTTACTATGTTTCAGAGGTATCGGCCCTGTTCTTGGAGATGAAAAAGGAGGCACAACTAGTGCTTGCCACGCCAATTGGGGAGGCCGTGTGGCATTGGATTGATCTTTATCCAGAAGAATTTGCGGAATCCGTCAGTGGTGCTCGTAGACTAGATGGTGCACCCGAAAGGTTGTATGACCACCTCACTTCGGGTTCATTGAACGATCCAGCACACAAGCAAATCACATATCCGACTCTTGCTGTATTATTGTGCATTAGCTATGAACGACTGGAGCGGCTGTTCGAGCAGAACCATGGCGGGCGAGGGCTTCCCCGCAAGGTACAATAGTCTTTTCCTGAATCCTATGTAATTCAAAGTTCTGAAGTTGTGTTGTTTGCTATAGGAGTCGCTGATCGAACAACTCGTCAAGTTAACCACAAGGTTCTCAACTGGAAGACTGGCACCTATTGCATTCCGTTGCTTGCTTGATATATGTAAAGCAGCCAGTCGTTCTCCAAAGCGGCCCGAGCTTCCTTTGCGCCTTCTCGCCAATGACATTATACATGAGATTAAGGTAATTATAGCTGTTTGTCACTATGAGGCTTATAATCACACACACTCTTACAGGCTGTACTTTTTAGCCATCCAAATCAACGCCCATTCTGGGAATCGCCATCAGAGATTGACTGTAGCCTTTATGCGGATGCACTCGTAATGATCTACCGCTTTCTTGAAGAGGAGGCAACAGATATTTTCCTCGAGTGTTTGAAGCCAGAGCGATCTGAAGCTGTCAAGCTGACAGTAGTCCTTGCTCTCCGTACTATTGCGAAAGAGGTTAGTATAAAAAGTATTTGATTGCTCTACCTAAACTTATAGATATGTTTACTAGGCAAATCAGTTTTCTTGGAATAGCCCGGTTTGGCCACTTTGGAATGCGACAGCCCCACGACTCCGTTTCGTTTTTCAGGTACGTGGCCTTAACTTCAAATGCGGGTACCAGCTTATAGGGGCACAGCATGCGGCTTCACGTTCCAACGAAGTAATCGATGGTATCACTAAGCGCACAGCGTCTCGCCCCAAGTCCAAAGGATATGCGCTGCATACACTCACTGATCGTGATATACTTCTTCTCGCTACACTCTCTTTCTGGCGCACAGATATTACGCATTATCTTCTTGGCCTCCGTATTGGACGTGGGGGCGATGTGTGGAATCATCTTTGGTCGCCCATCGGGACACCCATCTGGGACAATCCAAACGAGAACGAAGTAAAGCTTATGATGGGGCGGTCCTTCAAATTTTTTATTGATACTGCATTCGTGATGGGACCGGACGACCCATTTGTTGAGGAGGCAGCTACGGTTTTACCGAAACTAACGTAGTGTACCTTCACCGTATTCTCAACATCGTCTCTGACCTTTTCTTTCTCTAGGCCTCAGTATTTACATGCCGCATGTAACCATTTGCTGCATGCTCGCGTCGACTTTAAGGCACAAGAGATGTGGATAGGGGTGTTGGACGATCTGCTTAAAACTTACATTCGGCCATCGCAAGTGAGACAAGTCCCACTATATCAATTACTAAGCTTACTTTCTATCAGTATACCCACGTCAAGAACATCCAAGAGGCTCCGGAGCGCATCCCCGCCTTTTACCTTGCAGAGATTGTCTTACTCGTTCTTCTCACATCAGTCAACAACAAGGTATCCATTTTGGCTGCGCAGAACCTGAGGGTTCTTGCAATAGCAGAACGCCAAACCGCTGTCATCACTCACACTGCGCCAAAAGAAGATGAAGGCGGAATGAAGAGATCTGTGTATGAGCAGCTCGGCGAGCCTAAAATTTTGCTTGGCAAGTATCCTGAACTATGTACCATACTGTCAATAATGATGTATACTTCAAGGTCGAGTGCAGCATCAACGAGGTATCCGCAAAATTGTGAGTCGCCTCGCCGCGCCGATTCCTCAACATATGGCTGTCTGGCAAGAGTGCTATCATCGATGGATGGAAGTTGGGCATCACTACAAACTTACTGTACCTCCAGAACGGGGTCGGGATGATGGCCGGGATGCTCTTCTACCCAGGCCGCTACCGTCAGAAGTAAGTTCTCACGACAAAAAAGAAACGTGCATTTTTTCATTATTTTACAGGATCTACATCATCAATGGCGAAACCTTACCCTCTTTCTTGCGGCTTTTGGCGCAGCATGCGTACCTAGCCAACCATACGGGCAAGATGATCTCAATGAATGGATTCCTCCGGAACTCCTTCCTGATGCACTGCGGACCATTGAAGATTGTGACTACTTAGTAGAATCTTACCTTAGTACTCTCATCACACTCCTGACGTCTGACATCGTTGCCGTTCGCGATGTGGCACGGGATGCCCTTGGAAGCGAGTTGAGCCCGCGGCTTTATCCGCGGCTTTACCGTGAACTCGATCGGTACGTGGCCTCACGAGTGACAGTAACGCGATATTCAAAAGCTATGCAGTGTCGTGAGTGATGTCACTCTTAATTCATCGAATGTACGATGGAGCGAGGATTGTGGGATATTCCTCGACCAGGTCAGCAAATACCATTTTCATATAGATATCAATATTGATTATCTTTTGTGCTCACAGTTCATTTCCGTATTGAAAATGCTTTTCGACAATCTTGCCGCTTCGCCAGAAGAAGACATGGTTAGCCTCGACTTTGGTCGTCTGCTCTCTCAGCTCTCATTCTTCATTGGGAAATTCAATGACGACCCTGCTGCTGCTCGAGCACGCATTAGGTTCTGTAGCCTTGTCGAGAGTGCCAGCAAGCGTGCCGAATCACGTTCTTTGATGAGAAACACCAACACCTGGTCGCAGGAGATTTTAGGTACAGTAAGCGAATGGATCAAGGACCCGAAAGATGTTATTGGCAGTGCAGTACGAGATCAAGAGGAAACAAACATGGCCTGTCTGCGGGCTGTAGTCAGTATCCTCGAGAGAATACCACTTACTGCGTTTGACGGGGTAGAAGGCGAAGAAAAGCTGAGGTCGGCAAACCATCATTTCGTTCGCTATTCGGACTTGATTATGAGAATGCTTGAATTCAATCAACGACCCCCTGTAAGTCGTCATATCCATTATCATAACTTAACGCTTATAAGTATCGCAGACGGATGACAATCATTCAGATCACACATCCCACTCTCAGGTATCCAACTTACCATCCATCATACATATCCCAAAGGCTGATCGTTATGTTTAGCGCGGTCGCCTTCCCAGTCAAGATCCTGATCTTCGGGAACTGGTAACAATGGGCATCACTCATCTCGTGCGCGCAAACCCGGAGGTGGGCTTCCGGTATGGGATCAATATGGCGTATGACAAGGATCCAGAGACACGTACTATGTTTGCTCGTATTGGAGCTCGCGCACTGGAGCGAGGCGTGAGGTTAGGAGACCAAGAAAACCCGTCAACTTCCGTTCGGCGTAATAGGTTTTGCGAGGTGACTCCTTTTTCATTTTCTTATATAGGGAGGTCAACTAACAAACCCATGTAGCTCGTCAGAGACTCGGATGTAAGTGACATTACTATCAAATCTATATCCCGCTGACTTGACCGTAATGAAGATGATCCTTGCGCTAGCGATCTGCGAGATCTGCCCTCCACAAGAAATCGATATCGTCATCCCAGTTCTCTTCAATATTTTCGATGAGCGCTCAACTTTGATGGAGCTTCTTAGGACTGTCATAGACAGAGAAGTTGCTAGCACAAGTTAGGAAGTCCCAAATCTCTCTGAGCTCAGCTGAGACTGTTTGCAGCCAACGAAGCGGAACTTTTCCGCGGGAACAGCATGTGCACGCGGATGCTATCCATGCTAGGACGACTACACGGCTTTCATTACCTCAGGAGTGTCGTAGAGCCTCTAGTCAAGCTCATAGTTTCCCAACCTCCTGGCTGTGGTTATGAAATCAATCCATCAAAGGTGACGCCCGAGGAGCTGGAGACAAACCTCCGATGCGTGATGGTAGTAGGTCAGGGATTCCTAGATATTATAGCGGAATCAATTCCGGCGCTTCCTTCGTAAGTCCCTATGATTACAAATCTAAAATCGACTAATCCATGTTCCAGGTTGTTTCGTGAAATCTGCGCTCATATCAGCAGAACAGTGTAAGCAAATTTCTGGCCGAATCATACATGCGATTTGATTTCATATTTTGTGGACAGACTTCGTGTTTGGCCAGAAGCAAAGTTTGCTGCTCTGGGTGCTTTCATGTTCCTGAGGTAATACTAATTTTTTAATCTTCGAAGTAAAATTTACACCTAGTTATACAGATTCATTTCTCCAGCTGTTGTTTCTCCTGGAACCGTCGACGTCGAGGTTCCCCCAGATCCAAATATTCGTCATGGGCTGCTTATGATGGCCAAAATTACACAGAATCTGGCCAACAATATCTACTTTGGAAAGGAGATACATATGGCGGCACTCAACGAGTTCATGAAGGAAAACATCAATAAGGTGACCCGATTTTTGAGCGAAACCACGGTTTGTCATAGTTTACCACTACTCTCACTCTGTTGTTGATCAATAAATTAGAAATACTCCACAGCCCTTATGGACCAAGAGGCCGACGAGTGGCTCGGCACCTCATACGACGATAGTGACAATCTAGTACTCCATCGCTTCTTCGAAAGTCACGCTGATAAGATTGGGAAAGAGCTCTTAACCTTCACAGCAGATCCTGAAAACGAGACAACTATCGCTGGAAAGAAGGCTTGGAGAGAACTATGTGCACTACTTGTTGAGATCGGCCCACCGATCGACTTACCCAAACTCTCGAACTCGGCGAGCTATGAGCATGCAGAATATCTTGACCTCCTTGACCGTCATCGCTCCAGAAACACAGAGGCTGTTCATGGCATTTTCTTCGAGACGACTACGCCCAGAGTAAGAGTTTGACACAACGCCAATTTCTATCATCTTAAACGATGATTTTCTCAGGATCCTGTTGCAATATTTGTCCTTTCGATGCGCAAGATTAACATTGAAGTCCTGGACATCGATCTCCTAATGTATCACATATTCAAGGTGCGTTCCATGGCTGAACCAACTGCCGTTACGCTAAAATATGCTATAGACTCTTACCTCGCGTCAAAATGTTAACCGAAACTTCGAGATAGTATTTGACTATACTTTCTTCGAGGCGTCTTGTGAAGTTCCGATTCAGTGGCTGAAATATTGTCTTGAATTAATCCCGAAAGACATACGCCAACGTTTCCAACACGCTCGAATCCTCAACCTGAACCAACTTGCGCAAAGGTACCTTCGGCGCATATACAACGGAGCCACTGGTCTGTATCAACAAGCTGTAAACATGACGCTATTCTCATCCATTTTCTTAGACCTCGCTAGTAGCTCTATTATTAAAGTCTATTCATCGATTGCCGAGCTTAAGGAAGACACCTCTGATGCAGCTATTGCCAGCTTAGATTCTATAGGTACATACGAAGGGTTTCTGGGGGTATGCTTATCGTTAACTTATGTTTTTACAGCAAAATTGGAGCAGGAGAACTTCATTGAATTTAAAGATGTCAGTCTCCGCCAAAGTGCACAAATGCGAGCAGTCGTAGACTTGAAAATTGGCGAAACACACATTAGAATGATATCGGTAAGGGTGTCAATAGTTTTCTCATAGTGCCTTCTTTGAATTGTCGCAGGTCAAAGCACAGGCTATCTCCCCTGAAGTCTCGTGCAAAACTACCGATATCATTGCTTTCACCGACATAAGTGATGTATACAACGTCTTTACAGGTCACGACCCATTCGAGTTTATTGTTCGTAAACGGCATAGTGTCACTCTTTACTTCTCCTCTCGGTATAGAGACTACATCGTGAAGGTCAGGAAGTCATGTGTACACCATAAATTGCTAGGCACTCATATTCCTTCAGCAAATTCGTGATGCCCGAGGGAAAATGCGAGGCCTTTCATTTATAACCAACGATAGAGCACCCAGGCACCAGTCAAACGTTCACGCGACCCTAATTCACATTGGGATGGGTAACATGTGCCATGAAAACAGCGAACTACGCTCGGCCTCTTTAGAACTCCTTGCTGCTGTGTGTGCAGACATGAACGCGGACGAAGCCGTGTCAGTCACATCTGGATGTACGCCACTTCTCTTTTCCTCGTTAAGACATATACTGAACTTTTTCTTAGGCGTTGTTCCCACCAACCCTGCTTCATTTACTCTACAGTTCAGTGAGGAAATGGCTAAATTCGCCCCGCATCTAACGCTTGATATTGTCATGGATATTTGCCGCTTCCTACATGAGTTGTCTGTTCCCGCACGGCTCAGCCAGCTACAGGCATTAGGCCCTTGGGTACAAAATCTTGTTCACTACACAGATCCCACACATGAGCTTTACGAGATGTCGGGAGCAAAACTTCGTGAATCCATCCGATACCTTGTCGATTTAACTACTGAAGACCAAGATGTAAGCATCATTAACTTGTGTCTATTGCTCCTGAGCTAACGATTGCTAGCTTTATCTCATGGTCCAAAGATATGTGTGGAACGAAGTTGGAAAATCTGACATGGTGCTTGTCAACGTGGTACTGGACGAGCTCGTACGTGCCGCAATGGATGCAGGAGTTCAGTCACGACGATGTGAGATCATTGGAGAGACTATTGCATCTATGACCTCTGTTAGTGTCCGTGGTCGGCTATTTGCCAAATTTCGAAAGGTAAGAAGAGTGACCTTTCTACTTATGTGGATTGAATATTGACTAGTATTACAGGCACTTAACAAGACATCGTCTCAAGCGACCTTTACTCTCGCGAGCAACCCACACTGGAACGAAATAGCATCATTGACTTACCTGACATTAGCTGCTAGTGGTCACGCTTCTGGCCAGACTCGCAGCGCTGCGCCGTTGCAGGTGTTTATGCCAGAGATTGCTCACCTAGTCACGATTGTCGGTGCAACAGGCGAAGTGGTTGTCCGGAAGGCTGTTTATCTCATCGTCGTAAACCTGCTTCAAGCCCTCCGGCTTGTTGCATCCGATGACAACACCAAATCACAAATTCGAGAGCTGCTTCAAGAAAGCTCTGAGGAGAGGACGCTTCAGTCATTTGGCCTTGTTCGTCTAGCGCCAGGAGGCTATGCAAATTATGAAGCTCCTCGACGCGAAGTCCTCAATCTGCAGGAGCATTTAGCCGAGACGATGATCAAGATTATGTCAGTAACAGCAGACACTACCGGTACGTCATGGCATCTCGCTCAACCCGCATAATAGATAGTCTTATAGAATGTTCTGGCAGGATTATTGAACGTCTGGCGTGCCAGATGGATGAGCTTGCTAGTGGCTAGCGCGTTTCAACAGTCGCCTTGCATTCAGTCGCGCGCATTCGTCGTTATTGGTATGCTAGCAACGCAAAACGTCGATGACGATCTCCTCTACCAGATGTTAGTCGCGCTCAAGACAGCGTTAGCTGCTACCGCTCAAGTACATTCAGAAGAGGACGCCGCAGCTCCAATTATCAGCATGCTTCGCTGCATCACACGTGTTGTTCCTGCTCTTGAGACCGAATCGCGATATCTTGCATCCCTTTTCTGGCTCGCAGTAGCCTTACTACACTCCAGCTACCTTGACTTTTTTGAGGAGGCAGCAAACATGTTATCTGTCACAATTGAAACCATGGAAGCTCAAGGGTTCTTTTCTCAAGACAGCGTAGCAGATGTGCTTCTTTCGATGAGAATGCCATTAGAAGATACAGCAGTCCAGCTTGATGATCTTCTCGGGCTCTCATTCCAATCAAGCTTTTCTTTCTCATTAGTGGCGACAATCTTCAAAGGAATTCGTGTAAACTCTGTGCAAGTTCCGGCTCAACGTGCGTTGCGTGCGTTGCTAAAAGCTACAGCGCGCGCGGGAGGAGCAGATATGCGCGGTGAACCGGATGCCCCTCTCGTACCCGACGCTCTTGCATATTTTCTCGCCCTTTTACCTGTGTCTACTTCGAGAGCAAAGTACAAGGCATTGGTTGCTGACTCCGGTGCGCATTCAAGTTGGATTCCTGAGAGCGCCGGGAGGGAAGAAAGCGAGAACGTCCCTCGTGTTGCATCAGAGCTTTTGGGCATCTCTGATAACAACACTGCATTGCTCGCCACATCGTTTATGGGTGTTATGCTTAGTGGTGCTCAAGGCGACGATGCTGAAAGCGAGATTGTGTATACTCTCCTCTCTGACATTGCTTCTGTCTACCCTGATATTGTAGCACTTGCGTACGTGATTATGCTTTCTCCGAGGCGCTGTTTATAACTCAATCATTTGCAGCTACGAGAGCATGCAAGATCGTATCAAATATGCTTTCGGGCACTCAGTTAACCCCGCTGTGCTTAGTGCGGCCTCCCACATTTTCCGCGTCGGAACTCAAGACCAGCTGGCCAAAACGGCGGGCCCGTCTCGAGGTTCCGCATCAACTCTTGGTACCATTGAGGAAAGCGTTATGACTGGCATGCCTGGACGGCAGGTTCTTGCATTAGATGTGAGTCAATACCGCCGCCTCAACTAATCTATTTATAATATTTACTTTTTCAAAGGAAATCGGTATGCCAGGCCTTGCAAAAGCACTTCAATTCTATCAGCCTGGTCAGCCAAATCCGACGAACGTTCGAGAAGTCATTGCGTTTATTGCCAAACTTGTTGAGGCATCGATTTCATGATATGTATTGTTCCAAGTGCAGTTTATCTCTCTTTGCCTTTCTTTGTTTCGTCTTCCAATGGGCTAGATTTGTTTTGTTTTTAAACGGGCTCTATTTTTATCGCATTTCTATAGCATGTGCACAGCTTTGGATGAATATGCAAAAGTGGATTTATTACATCTTGAAAAGAAGGGTGCATCCTACGCAGGAGGATCGGTGTGAGCAATTACATGTACACCAAAAATCTGCATCTATGGGGCACATTAATCCTTGGTGTGGCATGCAACGGGTAAACCCAGCGTGATAGGGGTAATTAAAGGAAGATAAGAGCCATGGGTTACAAGTATCACTGTGTTGCGATAACGTTTATAATCTATTACAAGCTGATAAATGACGTGAGTAGCTATCATCGTCTTGGAGCTGGAGTACGAAGTGTTACCAAAATCTTTACACGAAGGGCACGTGCTTCAGACGACAGCGCCCTTAGTTTGAAAGCCATACTACTTAGCATAAGAGAAAACCGCTGTGAACTGCTACTTGCGTCCGCAATTTTTAAGCGATACCCAGCAGCTTCACATCGAATTCTCCAGGGTAAAATTGTAGGTCAGTATATCACATCTGTGAACCAACTTTCCAAATTATAGACACACCTGAAAAGTTGGGCATTAATATGATCGCGTATTTTGGCATTGATCGTCACTTCCACTTCCCCAGCATAGCGTATTGCGGCGTCTACACTCCTGAGGGCGTTGTCAAGTTCATCCATCGCCCGCATAGGAGAGTACTTCTGGTATGCCGTGACTCCCAACCCTATTAAGCCTATTGCTCCGGTCACAAAACCAAAAACGTCGGCACTGGTCGGCATGACGCGTTAACGTCGACTGAGACTGGAGCCAAGCCAATGTGTCTAAGCAAGGAATGCTTTTCAGAAGCCGTGTGATATCTGCCAATAAACCGAGCGAGCAAGAGGGTTGCTAAAGGTCAATTCCTGATGGGCTGCGTGAAAGCTATAAGTGTAAGCATATCAACGATTGTGCGTTTGACAAACTACAGCTGCACACTCACACAACAAGTAGACAGCTGATAGCTTGTGGGCATATCAGGCTATGACCCCCCTGCTATGTTCAAGCCTGATGTTGCCCACTTTAAATATGCCGTACTATCCAGTTTAGAGTATAGTCGAGACATCGTGGGCTACTCTACAAACGCAGGGTTCCTTAAACATATGCCAGCTTCAAGCTAATCGCAATCAGAGCGCAGGAATGATGGAACTTGATACACGGCACCCGAGTGTTGAGGTATCATATGCTAAAGGACGTGGCTGTTCTAAGGTATTTTGCGAGAGGAGCACAAAGGACGCAACTGGCAATGGGCGTCATGATGCGGCTCAAATTGAAACAGCGATGAGCGGCAGATTTCAACTCCTTTTCTTGACTCGGCTGTACTTATGGCTCAGTGGCAAAGGCAAATACTACGGGCCCGTGGAACCACGTTGCTGCAACAATAGAGCGAGGATCAAGTCCGCAGAAGTCGTAAAAGGCAGAGGAAATAAGTAGACGGAAGAACCTGGTAAGGGGGAACCCCAGAAAGCATGCTGAGTCAGCATCGTCCTAATTTGGTTGGGGCTGTGTCAGCTAAGTACCATATTGCGGCCAGGAGGGAGTGTGGATTGATCTTCTCCGTTTCCTTCAAGATATTCTCCGATCTGGGAATCAAAGGATTCCCTACTGAACTTTTCTATAAAATTACAGAAGAGCTGTTATGAAAATCCGACCTGCTCGTGTAAATTCTAATATATCCTCTGATTTGTTTGTAATCAAAGAGCTAAACATGATATCATAGGTGGAGGACATGCCTGGGATGCAGGCGTGTAACCTACAGAACCTCCCCGAGAACTATACTATGAAGTACTGTACGCAATACTTAAGAGAATCTTGACGTAAGGTTAGAGAGCTGAAACCCTTTACACAAACGTGTTTTCCGATCTTCACTATTCGTCCCTTCAAGACATGATCCATCTACTTTCATGGCCTTCCATCTCATATGTCGCCGAAGACCCTAAAGGAAGAATTGTAGGCTATGTTTTGGCAAAAATGTAAAGTTTTCTCAAATTTTTTTTTAAAAAAAAACGCTCGAAGTAATTTAACTATTCAAACCAAAGGGAAGAAGAGAGAGACGAAGCAAAGCCTCCTCACGGACATGTTACCTCCCTTTCGGTGCTTCGCTCATACCGCCGCTTGGGACTCGCGCAAAAGTTGATGCTCCAGTCACGTATGGCCACTTTGTATGGATTGCATACAATTCATATTGATATCGAGCATGATAGAGCAAGCTATGGCGGACTATTACCGAGCGCCTTATGTCATGCTCCACGTTCGTGTATCGAACAGAGCAGCCATTGGCCTGTATCGAGACGCACTCGGTTTCATGGTAGCTGGGACAGAGAAAAGATATTGTAAGTCCTCGTTTTGATTATAGCATTTTGAGGGTTGAATTGATGGTTGTCCAGACGCTGATGGAGAGGATGCTTTTAACATGAAGTTAATGCTCTGAAACTCGATCTGCTGTCTTTGATATTATCACAAGCATAGGAAACTTTTCCTTAGCTCATGAACGGGCACTAAGATCTAGCACGGCGATTTTTTTAATAAAAAAAGGTATTCATACAAATGTTAGCTTGACGTTGTCATTGCGTTGGGTGGTGATTGTGAGCTATACTCCAAACGCAATCAACTTTGTCTCCATATATTCGAGAATTCCGTCAGCACCTTCGCGGGCTAAATGAGTGTTAATTAGTGCAGAAACAACACCACCAATTAGGTTTGTACGAACCAAGGCCACTCTCCTTCACGCCTCCAAAAGGAATAACAGCCTGTGATATAACGCCAGTGTTCGCGCCAATCATGCCAACCTCCAACTGTCATAAATGAGGATGAGAATTCCTCGTTTGGCGTGCTTTGTAAGAAAACTTACGGCCTCTGCAACCCTCCATACACGACCAATATCACGAGAGAAGAAGTACCCAGCAAGGCCTACATCAGTATCGTTGGCTAGTCTGAGGACCTCTTCCTCGGTCTCAAATTTGATCAATGGTGCGACTGGACCAAATGTCTCCTCAGTGTTAATAAGCGCCTCCGGAGGAACGTCTGCGAGTACAGTTGGCTGGTAGAAGCTACCCTTGCCATCTCCACGAGCCCCGCCAACAAGGACCTGAGCAAGATGTTTGTTAACGGCAGACACTTGAAGAATTGATAACAGCTCGGACAGACCTGGGCTCCACGTTCAATAGCATCACTGACATGCTTTTCGACCTTTTCAACAGCTTTGTAATGGATCAGAGGGCCATACATTCTACAAAGGTTTGAGTAATGAAATATAAGATAGGGTATATTGACGAACGTTGCAGGATCCAGGCCATCACCAATCTTGAACTGAGCGACCTTATCCGCAAGACGACTAGCAAACTCGGCATAAACTCCGCTCTGGACGTAAATTCGATTTGCACACACGCATGTCTGGCCGGTACCACGGAACTTGCTCGCAATGGCACCTTCGACTGCAGCGCTTATATCCGCGTCATCGAAGACGATAAAGGGAGCATTGCCACCCGCCTCAATGGATACCCTATCAACTCCCCCTCAGCACATCTAAGACACGGCCACAAATTATCAAGGAGCCTACTTTTTGAGAGTGTTCGCAGCCATGCCGTACAGCAGCTTCGCGACAGGCGTGCTACCTGTGAATGTTACCTTTTTAATCGTCTTGTTCTCGCACATTTCCTTGCCAACTTCGGAAACTTTGCGGGCAGTCGTGACTACGTTAATGACACCATCGGGAACGCCCGCACGCCTGGCAAGCTCAGCGAGCGCAAGTGCCGAAAAGGGAGTTTCTGCGGGCGGCTTAATCACAGTCGTGCATCCCGCGGCTAGTGCCGCGCCGAGCTAACAAAGCATCGTCAATCACATTTACAGTGATGAAGCCATGCAAAATAGCACACCTTGCGTGTAATCATCGCTGATGGAAAGTTCCACGGTGTTAAAATAGAACTATTCAGAGAAGATAAGTGCATGAAAGTCAAGTGAACAGTTGAAGGGTACGATAAGATTACGTACACCACTCCGACAGGCTGCTGAATAGTGACATTGCGAATATGCGGAAAAGGAGACGGGATGTGCTCTGCAACGATCGGACTATCAGTAAATAGAACAAATTGACTAGTGAGAGCAACTGACTCACTTCCGTATGTTCTGAGGGCCTCCTCAGCTGCGTTTGTGAGTCAGTAGTTTTAAGATAGTCTCAAAATTTACGTACCAAACCACTAAAAGATAAGTCAGGAATATACTCTTTGATTTGTTGAATTTGCTCACCTCAATATATGAAGCACTATAGGCGTTCTCGCCCTGTAAAGTTATATTTAATATATGGTGCCGATTCATGCATCTAGAGCCATACCTTAGCTTCAGCAAGTGTTTTGCCGTTCTCGAGCGTCTATAGAGCCCGTATTTGAGAAGCTCTACATTTCAAGAGAGATGTCACAGCGTACCATAATACGAGCGAGATCATCAGAGTGTTCTTGCATGAGCTGAAACATACGCATGAGGGCGTCATGTCTGTCCTTTGCCGTCTTCCGGCTCCATCCCTTGAACGCGGTATCAGCAGCGTCAATAGCCAACTTGGTTTCTTCTAGGCCCATCTCCGGTATTGAGCCGAGGACTTCGTCCGTTGCCGGGTCTCAAGAAATAGGCACGATAAGCATTTAAGCTAAAACCAGAGAGAATAGCAGGCATCGACGCACTAGTTACAGAAAACACGGCTCCGTCTTTTGCGTCAGCCCATTTCCCAGCAATGAGACCTTGAAACTTGATCAAAGATGGGTCTTTCAGGCCAAAAAGCTTTGCCGAGTTTGTTGAGGCCATGCGACGGAAAGCCAGTGCGCCTAGCGTGGGCTGCACACGCCCGGAGCGAAGGGTAGTCCCAACGCAAGATAAAAGCACACGCATAGTATACAAATCTCTGACGGACGAGCGTTCGTGTCGGATACGTTTCGAGGTGGGTGGGCACGGTGTTGTAGGCGGAGACCAACCTTTGATATTTAATGACGCACGCCTCATAATTTCCGACGGATAGAAATTGGCGCGATTCTTTCGGCAACCGGGACGGAAGCATGATACCCGCGAGTCCGGGGTTCAGATCTCTTCTCTCTCCAAATTCCGTCCAAGTCTCCGGCTGAGCGCCTCTGCACAAAATCTTAATTATCACGGACTTGCTTCAAAACCGCTTTTTGCTTTACACCATCAGTTTTCTGCGCCTTTCTTCTGACTTCCAATGGAATCTTCTGAAGCTTCCGTACCTACACCTGCTGAAGCGTCTGCACCCCTTGTCCCACTGTCAAAAAAAGCTCAAAAGAAAGCTGCTCGGAAAGAGAAATATGACGCTTTAAAGCTTGAACGGAGAGCGAAGGAGAAACAAAGCAAGAAGGCTAAAAAGGCAGAGATTGCCCAGAAACGTGCCGCAGGAGAGCTCAATAGCGACGAAGAGGCGGAGTTGGAGGAAAACAGGCGAATGAAGCGCCCGCGGTTAGGGCGCAAAGCCAGTGATTACTTCGACGCACGTATTGTCATAGATCTCGACTTTGATGACAAGATGTCTGACAAGGTAAGTTTTTTTAAAGGCTGGATTCGTTTGAGCGCATGCCTCATTTTCTAGCCAGGAAGTCGCGTCGCTCACGTCGCAACTTGCCTATGTGTATGCCGCTCATCGCCGTGCAGCCAAGCCTTTCCGTTCATTGCTGTTCACGGGTCTAGGAGGGCGAGCTCATGAGAGGTTGAAGAGCATGAACGATAGCGGATACGCACGTTGGCATGAATGCGAATGGTGGCAAGAAAATTACGATCGGCTTTGGCAAGATTCATCTACACCAGCTCTTTCTTTTGGAAAAGGAAGCCCACAAGCAGCGTCAACATCAGAGACGCTTACCTCGAATTCCCCCTCTGTTGAGGCAGCCGGTCATGGTCATGCACCGGAAGAGTCGGTACAAGCAGATCAGAAGCGTCCAACGACTCAGAATTCTCAAGCTGATAAAAAAACGAGACCTTCGCGGGCACCTCAGTCGTCTGTCGTGTACTTGACTGCTGATTCTCATGACGAACTTTCTGAGCTGCGCGAAGGGGAGACATACATAATTGGTGGAATTGTCGATCGAAACAGATACAAGGCATGAGTTTCTCGTCTACCAAGAATCGCTACAGAACTGGATATGTGTTATTTTTGATAGAATCTTTGCTTCGACAAAGCGCAAAAAAGTGGCATACGTACTGCACGGTTACCTATAGGGACATACCTTGCGTCAATGCCTACCCGAAAGGTGCTGACAGTCAACCAGGTATGTGTTTGTAAACCATACGTCACAATGTGGCTCATGAATCATGAAGGTGTATGAGATCCTGCTCAAATGGACAGAAACACAGGATTGGGAGAGCGCACTCCTTTCGGTTATGCCGAAACGCAAGTTTGCGGATAGCAGGGCTACAGAGCAACCAATTTCGGCATCAGGATCCACAGAGCCCGTTGTTATAGACGCAGAAGAACTGGTAAATGACGAGGATGACCATGGGGAGAGCGTAAATGATGATACAGTTGATGGGTCTTTATAACATCTAAAGCTCTCTAGTTTCATATGTTGATTGGTCGTACGCTATGAGAATGCGCTAAAGATACTACATCAAATATCAAAACAAGTAAATTAAACAATTCGGTAAATGATCGATGAAGAGGACTACAAGCTCACAATAGATTTTGAATGCAGCTCATAGGATATCCTTGAGGTTGGTCTCACCCGACCCTCGTGGAAGTGGTTTTGGTTGATCTGGGCTGGGTTTCCAGCCAATCTATACGTAGGGTTTAACATGCAGCTAAACTAAATGTATGAGCACTCACAAAGTAAATGACCTGGAAAGTTGCAGGGATAGAGCCGTCTTCATTTCCATGCATTTCTGTGCACAGCATCAGCAACTGCAATACTTTGTAGAGAACTAAGATAATATTAAGCATAGCATCTCACCCTTGTAGATAGCCGACGCGGCCGCTAATGTATCACGTTGGATAATATGCCTCCTGAGAACAATGCGTGTAAGTGTAAAGACTAAGTGGTCTTATAAATAAGTTACCTGTTCATAACCGCATTGCTCTCGCCCATATCTTGCAGATCCTCAAGTAATTCCCACATGCTGGGATATGCGACTTTTACCTCATCAGTATCAATAGTTGTGAGGGTGAAACCGGCTCGTCCAAGTAGGTTGGTTATGTCACTTGTACCTTCAGGAGTGAGTGAGCTGGGCAGCGAAGCCACTCGCTAGAAGCGCAAACTTACCGGTCATTGGAGATACGTGAGGTGAAATACCGCCTTCACGATCCATTTCTGCAAGTTGAAGCGACGTACTAAATACGTGTCAGTCAAAACTCTTTCAACAAATGCGGAAGGCTACTCACCGAAGCTCAAAAAGCGTGTCTCCACCCAGTATGGCCCCCAGAAACACGCCGTCTGGCTTCAACGCTTCTTTCGCTTGAACAAGAACACCAGGAAGATCGTTGATCCAATGGAGGCTCATACAGGACACAATGGCATCCTGAGTCTCTCTTCCGACAATTTCCAGCAAGTGCTCCTCGTCGCCATGTATCCGTTCAATATCAACTAAAGTGACTTCATATACCGTTCGTGGCTGTGAGCATGTCATTTACCTTCAAATTCCTCATCCGGATCCCGATGTAGCATCTGTTCTGTCAAACTTGGAAAATGCAAACAAAGTCGAAAAGAGTCTTCTCCTCACTGCTAGAGTCCAGCATAACAACCTTTCCGGTCGTCTCGCGCTCAATGAGTTTTGTAAAATGACCAGCTCCAGAGCCCAAGTCGAGTATGGTGTTGAACTTGCGTTTGATATCCTACATATGCGATACAGTCAGACCACTATCAAACATTAAAAAAAAGCATGAGGAACACACACCAAAAGGCGGTCGATCATCCTCTCTGCCACTTCTTCTCTAACATAGTCGACTTGTCGACTTCGTGCACCGCCATCTCGAGCTGCAGCACGGTCGCGCTGTAGCACTTTAGCGTGCCTGTCGAAGACTTGGAAAGGTCCCAAGGCTTGGGATCCTAAAGTCGGTGGCGCTCCAGACGCGACTGACGCGAGAGCTCGACGAATTTGAGGTGCGGCGGAGCGCGCTACCAGTCGCAGTCTTGCGGACATCATTGCACTGGCAGTACAGTACAGTTGAATCCTTGCTCTTTGACTCTCAGGCAGGATCGGACAAGTCGAACGGCAGGAGAACGAAGTAAAGTCGTCGTAGAAAACAGAAAAACGTCACCCCCTTTAATGCCAATTCTCGGCTTCCGCCTCCGAGCATTCCCAAGACTTCGACGCGGACCCCGAAAAGCGCGTTAGCGTTACACACTCAGCTTCTACCATTTCCCTCTGCTTTGCTTTGCGTACATCTTTGTTTTCAAGCAACAAGCTGGGAAGCACACATTTTAGCTCGTATGAGTAGCGGCAATCAGGATGCCACAAACGGAAACGGACAATCTTCCCCGCCGGGCTCTAATGAACCCCCAGAGCGAGCCGCCCTGCACGCGTCGTTCATGGCGTTGGCGACGGCGGACGAAGAACTGCGTCGTATCGCTGCCCAAAGTCAGTTTAGGAAACTAGAACGGTAGGTGCCTTCTATGTAGCAGCACAGGCATCATTTGCTCACGAGTACCTGCAACTTGATCAGAGAACGACTCGAAAAAGAGGAAAGAGAGGCTGAGTTCGTGTACCTGGAAACGTGTAGCTTGAATGTGTCTTGACCGTACCTCACAGGGAGAAGTTGAAAGAACTAATGCGCCTTCGGTGAGAGTTTAAAATACCACATACTACTGCTGCTTGATGAATAAGTCAGCCAAGTCTCGGTGTCCCAGCTCCGAGCTCAGACCACTGGTTCACCTGCGTTGGGCCAAGAACTACGGCAAATGGTCCAACAGCTTTCGATTGCAAGGAAAAGGCTTACAGATGGAAGTGCCGACACGTCGAACGCGCCTCCCTCCGCTGTGCCGGCCCCAGCCCCAGTGAGTTATCAGAGTAAATCCGTAGTATGCGACCTGACAATCGAGCTACAAGCAGACTGTAGCGAATGAAAATCCGCGACCAAACAGTACAAGCTCTGGAGTCGGTGTGGCATCGACGTCGCAACATCGCCCACAGGCGACCTACTCAACACCACCAGTAACTTATCGAGCTCCCCATCAGCCACACACAACTGCGCCCTCGACCGCCGCCGCCGCCGCCGCCGCCGCCGCCACGGGCGCACACAACTCACGCTCAGTATCTTACACCCCTGCAACCACCACAGCTCAAGCAAACACACCACATACGCAGCATTATCCTGCACCTCAGGTCAGTGCCAGCAGGAGTCAGCAAGCAAACGCCTCTACAACAGCCGTTCCGCCTACCCATTCCGCCTCGCGCACCGTTCCCATCTCTAGCTCATCTAGCTCATATCCCTCTGGACATTCGTCTCGAACTTCGGAGGTGCAGCCCCAATTTCAGCCTATGACTCTCTCAGATGCTGAGTCCCTCGCTCTCTTTAAGACGATGACCCTGGCGCAACAATCTCAGGTCTTAGCACAGGCTGAGATATACCAACAACAGAGCCAGCAGCTACGACTGCTACAACAGATGCAGTACCAACAGCAGCAGCAACAGCAATCGCGGGCTCAGCCAACGCAGCCCCTCGCGTACCGTCACATGGGCCCGGCTCAACCGTCGCAACACCCGGCGAACTTTGTCAACCCAGCGCCAGCCTCGGATTGGATTCAGTGGTCTGCCTATCCACCACCTTTTGCACAACAGCATCAGGCGGCGCCTACATTTCATGGTCAGGGGCAGCCAACTGCAATGCACCTACTACCACAAGTTCAGCCACGGCCGGTCCAGGCGCCTATGCAAGCACCTGCACGACCGCCGGTGCCCCGTTCGCAATCAGCTCAAAAACCGCCTGTTGAGCCGCGCATTCACGCACCTCAGCCCATCCCCGCACAAGCTCAGGCGCAGCAATGGCAGTTCATTCAACATCAGCGACCTGGCAGTAGTAGTGCCCAGCACGTCGCCCCCAGACACGATCCATCTCAGAACGTTGCTGCGTCAGCGCCGCTACCGACATCGAATGTATCGACTTCAGCTTCTGTTCCCGTGCCTGCTCGCACTCCTGTTCCCGCGCCTGTTCCGGCCATTGTCTCAGGCCCCACCTATCCACAGGTGCCACAGCAGCAGCATATGGCACCTCAACAACAGCCTGGACGGCTATACACGCCGGAAGAAATTGCGTACCTTCAGATGATGCAGCGCCAGCATGCTCATCAGATAGCACAGCTTCAGGTGCAGGGCGGACCCGTTGCTGAGACATCGGCGCAAGGGGCCAAAAGGTTTGCTCCCGACAACCCACATTCTGTGCCAACACCTCCAACTTCTGCGCCAGCACCCGCTGAAAACAACGGTTCGGCGGCCAGAGCACCTCAACTACAAGTTCACCCCACGTCAAATTCGACGATGCCGGGTACGAACGGCAATGTAGGCCCATCCAAGCCTGTTCCTACAACGCTTCGAGAGATCGTTAAAGTAAGCGTCCCTCCGCATGTGTCTTCCTTTATTAACGAGAACAATCGTTCAGCAACTTGGGGATAACTACATGAAAAACATCAGCTCTGGTCAACTTGTTTCATTGCCTACGACAGCTACCCTCCCGCCTCAGGGGCATCAAATGCACATATCGGATGGTCCGGGTACCTTTCCTGCGAGTGTCTCTGAGCCTTTGCAGGCTGGCGCTCACAGAAGCGAGGCAGTACCACCACTTCATGTCGCAACTACTCTGGATATAAACGTCCACGCAGCCCAGAACGAAATTGCCAGCCCAACGAATCTTACGACCCAGTCACGAATAGAAGAGATTCCTGAACCTCCTGTTGCCCGAACGTATTCGCGGCAATCTTCTGGATCTGCCAGCAGTACACGTACAGTACAAGAAGTCGAGAAGAAGACTCTCGCTCGCGATATCCTTCGCTCTCTGGGCAGACCTTCACGTCTGCCAGCGTCGACGCCCGTTGCACCCATAGTAATTCGTCAAGCACATTCTGTACCAACGGCGGAAACAAGTGATTTGCCACCTGTCCAGCAGCCGAAGCGTAGGAGGGAAGACGACAAGAACTCTCCCGAACCTGAGGAGCATGCAGAGAGAAAAAGGATTGCAACAGAAGGCGCTGTCAACATCTCCGGGTTTCAACCCAACGGTTTACTCCCCTTCGAACCTGTTGCGTACCAAGCAGCCTCCTCTGCTCCATTATTTGATGTTTCTCCCGATATGGCTACCACTACATCCATCGATACCCGCATTAACTTAGAACAAGCTCCCCAATCTATATCCCATCCAAGAGTTATACCGGATAATATCCCTTCGCCTGCTATTGCACCTCCAACTTCGCCCAGCTTCGGCTCTTCTCGCCCATCGTCGTCTGCCTCATCAATGCTAGTCGACGGGCCACCACTTCATTCGCTCGCCTCCAAAGGAAATGAGAAGAACATTACCGTATCTGTCCCTTCTGTCGATTCTATGGATGTGGATGCCAAGCCACCTGCATCCAAGTCCGAGACTGCCGGGGCTACTCCTCAGGTTATTCGATCCAATTGCCAAATTACGCGCAAACCGACCCTTTCTGAGGCTGTGGGAATGATGTCAACGGCAAGTATAACGCCACGACCGAACCGCGCCTATGTAGAAATACCACCAGCACCGGCATGGGTGCGGCGCTGTCAACAGATAGACGAAGCGAGAGAGCCAGGATCTTTCACTCAACCGTTTCATCGCAGTCAGAGCACACTAAGGGATGGTAGTTGGACTAATGCACCTGCAGGAGGTGCGAGAATGTAGTGTGTTCACTTTGTATTTTTTGCATTCGTTGATTTCTCTTAATAAGATCTGATGCCTGGATATCACGAAATAACGAGCAAAGTTCGCCTGTGCGTTTTCCCGACGTTGGTAATGATACGCTTGCAAACCTAAGCAGAGGACCATGACTAACTTTGCGCCCTTGTTTAGCAATAGCCGAAAATATACTAGTTAACGAAACCCGCAGGCGGTTCCGACTGTTCCCTTGTCGTTGGGGAAGTTGCGATGCCCGTTTGAACTGTGTTGACATTTTGACACAGCATGTCTTACGACATATCAACAACGATGTACAGGACGAAGACAACAATTACGTATGTTCCAAGGCCTATTTGTTATCAGGTTGGTGTAACTGACTACGCTTTGCGACAGGTGCCCCGCTGTAGATGGGCTGATCCCCAGCCTTGCTTCCTAGAGTTTGCCTCTATCAAGAACTTGGGGGACCATATCACTGATCATACCTGCAACAGGCTTTTCTGTGGACTGGAAGGTAGGAAAGCAGCGATGAATTGTGACACTACTCGCTGACTGCCCCGACTTCTACAGGATGTGATGATTCGTTTATATTTCCAGCAGACCTGACTGAGCATCAGTTCAATCATTTGTACGAAGACAGGGTCATGTTTGTTCGTGACTTTCCAGTTCCATACGAACCTGTGGTGAGCAACTCTCCTCTCCCTCCTTTGGGAGTTGTGCCGGCCTACAGGGCAGTGGACATTCCTGTTCACAAGGCACCCATGTCAGCCAAACAGCACGCTGACATAGCGGCTTGGGTAAGTAAACCAAATAGATGGTCGTCGACTTTACTGATATTTGCTCAGGTTCTCCGCCGAATTAGTAAGGGGGGCATCGTCCGGGCTGCGGTAACTTCCCCCAAGTCGCGGGTGACACGCTCACGCCTCTCCGAGGACCATCGATTCTTTGCTCTTAACTTGGATGAACCTAGCCGATCGCGCAAGGGAAGCACAGTGAATGAATGGGATCCCAAAGGCCTCTTTGGGGTTGGCCCACGGCGCGAGCCCGCAGATCCTTGCGCTAAAAAAACCAGCGAAGCCGTGAAAGAAGGCTATATATTCGGCCTTGAGGATGGGTATAGGATACCCCCCAGGTCCGAAGATAAACCACAAGAAGGATCATCCTCTGGGACACCACGTTGGAAATCCGAACCACTGGTAACAATATCAAACAAACAACCGATCTCTAGACTACTAGAGCGGGCATCTATGCCGCCAACCTACCAAGTCGAAATCGATGATAGTGATGAGCAAGTTCCCCAAGATGCATTCCCTGGCAACCCCTTTCCGTCCGACATTGGTTATGACTCTCATGATGAGTTAGATCTTATTGCCGATTCTCCTTTGACTCCCAAGCCTTTGGAAGATGCAAACTTTGGACAATAATTTACATATCATTTGTTTGCTTTTTGGTTAATCGGATCTTTATTGCTTCACCTCTACTTGTTTTTTAGTTGAATCCAGGCCAAAATGCTGCAATTAATATTATAGCCTATTTAAGACCTACTATTCCAGCCCGATGATCCCAGCAAGCATACAGAGTATTTCTATTTCTGGCGCTTGTAAATCTTGTTAAGGAAGCTAGTGAACACCTCGCGTTTCAATGTGCCCTCCTCTTGGCTCTCAGGGATTGAGGAGATGAGCGCGATGAGCTTCTCGTACGCATCCTGCTCGTACTTCTCGTAGTGCGAGCGAATGTTCAGCTCTTCGTAGAGCTGCTTCACCCGCGCCTCCTTCTCCGAGTCCTTGCGACCATAGTTCTCGTCGAGGATCTTGCGCTGCTCTGGGGTCGCGAGCTTGAGGGCGAGGTTGACGCACCACGAGCACTTGTTATCCAGAATGTCGGTTCCGATTTTGCCGATCTGCTCCGGTGTGCCCGCGTAGTCGAGGAAGTCGTCCTGCACCTGAAAGTACTCGCCGAGCGGGATAAGAATGTCGAGGGCGAGCTGGTAAGGATCGTTAGAAGGCGCCGGCTTTTGACCGGCGCGAGCGTTGTACTCTGCGACTGAGAAGGACGCCGCATCCGACGCGGGAATGCCGCACATCAACATGGCAAGAGCAACGGGGAGATAAAAGGAATAATAGGCCGTTTTATAGATGACGATCAGTTGGTGTCTAGTATGGCAGAAAAGTCGTTCAGAAAATTGGGCTATGTGGTTAGAGCATTCCACTTACTTCTTTAATGAAAAGCGGTTCAGGTCGACATGGTCTTCAGGCGCTGTAATAAGATCGATCAGTTGCCCAAACTCGGTTTTGTACGTCATCTAAAATTCTTGTAAGCATACAGATACTTCCAATGTGGCAATCTGTCACTCACGTCATGGAATAGCTCAAGAAGGTCGACGTAGTATTTTTCCTTGCGGAAATGCATCCTGAGTAGTTGGTAGATGGCACCCTCCAGCATGAAGGCATCGTTAATAGCAATGTTGCCGACACCCTCGACGCGATACCAGCACGGGTGGCCGCGACGGGTGATGCTGCCATCCATAATGTCATCAGCAACCAGGAAGTAAGCTTGAAGCTGCGATTTTTGGTCAGTGACAGAACGCAAAACCTTAGTGAAACACATACGAGCTCAACGCCCCATCCGAGGATGGCCGCCTTAAAATACTCCTCCTCTGTCAACTCCCGAGCCTTGATAATAGCCACTGTGTCGACCACTGAGAGGCCACGATTCAGCTTGCCACCAGGAGTGTTATAGTCAAGATTCTGCAGGCGAAACAAACTGCTATCAGCTGAGGCTCTTAAGAATGGAAAGCCGGTGGTTGCCTACGCGCTTGAACCACTCCTTCGCGTCTTCTGGCATACCCTCGCTAGCAAAATGCTCAATCAGCTGGTCGCGAGACTTCTCCCAGGCGGCCTCAAATTTGGCACGAGCAGCTTTCTTTTGGGCCTCCTTGGAAGACATGGTGAAAGTAAGGTGGTGGGTGGGGTGTGGATGTGGATGTGGATATGGTGATGGTGACGGTAGGAAGTCAAGCTCGAAGAAGACAGCTGCGTTTTACTTGCCCTTACACTGGTTCCACTGGAGCATGATACGATGATTAATCATTGAGGGAATATATAAAGATCCAATCTTTGCTTCGTCGTACGACGTCGGAACCACGCGCTGTTCGGCCAATTGTTTAAATGTTTTTATTTAGTCCACTTGTAGGCGTGTCAGTGTCAGCTTTGTTTCATTTTTTTATACCCTTTTCTTTGTGACTTATAATGTAAATACATCGATGGAACCAGGAATCTATGCAGGTAAACTTCCTGCCCGAGGCATGCCAGGTGGTCCACGCGAATAACGCATCTGGCCCCGGGGGACGTGCTAGATCCGGATCTCCGAAATCCCGCGGCGCTGATCCACAAAGCACGTGACTTGGAATAATGGTCGCTCCGATGGAGGGCGCCTAATTCAGCCAATGTTCAGGCTTCATCGTGTCCCTCGCCTTCTACCTCGGCAAACACGTCTCAGTCACGGCATATCCCATAAACGCTCCCATGTTGTAGACGATCGTTGGCCAGGCTGGGAAGTGGTGATTGGCATAGAGGTTCATGCACAGATAAGAACTCGGGAGAAACTATTCTCAGGTGCGCATGATTATGTATCGCCAATGCAGGTAGCATATCAAGTAGCCGTTTGTGTTCAGCCGCGAGAGCCCATGACGAGGGGGAGGAGCCTAATGTTCGGGTGTCAGCTTTTGATGCAGCGTTTCCCGGAACTCTTCCAGTAAGCCCCTAAAACATGTTTTCTTTTGTTCAAATTATTCACGCGTTTACCTCCAGTTACTCAACCCGAATTGTGTGAACCTCGTTATCAGGACTGCACTGGCCCTCAATTCAGATGTGCAACTACGCTCTGCTTTTGATAGGAAACACTATTTTTACACAGATCTCCCCTCCGGCTACCAAATAACTCAGCAGTACGGTATGTCGAGCTCGTCTTTCCGTCAAAGATGTGTAGGCTTGATACCATGTCCTCAGCCCCAATCGCCCGTGGAGGATCAGTCAAGTTGGACAAATATGGACTCAATGTTCGCATCAAGCAAATACAACTCGAACAAGACACAGGCAAATCCTTTTCTGAACCCAGACGTCGACAAACGTCCATCGATCTTAACCGGGCTGGTTCGGGGTTGATGGAACTCGTCTCTGAGCCTGACATGCGGTGAGTTTTGCATATCTTGTGGCCGTAATGCTCTCATCACGCCCATCAAATAGATCTCCTGAAGAAGCGGGCGAGTATGTGAAAACACTACAGTCAGTACTTCGTGCCGTAGGCGCCAGTGACGGGAATATGGAACAGGTAGTTCATGCTAAAAGTGACCATGTATCTGTCTGTCTAACATAGCCTTGTAGGGGTCCCTTCGCTGTGATGTGAACGTCTCCGTCAACCGTGTTGGCGAAGCTTTTGGAAACCGCTGCGAAATCAAGAACTTGAACAGCATCAGATTTGCGCAGATGGCTATTGGTAAGTATCGCCAGCACTTGTACCCCTGTTCAGCTCGCTAATTCTTTTATGCGTAGTTGCAGAGGTTCGCCGACAAATCGAGCTCCTGGAACACGGCGGCCGAGTCTCACAGGAGACAAGAGGTTACGATGAACTTAGCGCAGAGACGTACACTTTGAGGAACAAGGAGGACGCACCTGACTATCGATACATGCCGGATCCCAACTTGCCTCCGTTGCTTCTTACGAATGTCGGTTATGTTTGATCGACAAGGAGGGGGAATACTAATGTGTTGATGAAATGTAGGAGCATATCAAATCTATTCGTGCATCTATGCCGCTCTTACCCGGAGAAGCACGCCAACGGTTGTTGGACCGAGGTCTCACAGAACGTGCAGCAGACGCCCTAATGACGGTTGACGCAAGTCGCGAAATCGGCCTCGACGGCGAGCCTAGTACGATCGGCAGCGTGTTAACCTTCTTTGACGCGGTTGCAACTGGTCGAGACGCTAAAGTCGTGAGCAACTGGTATGCAGAACTGTCTTCATTTTTGAGGCCTAACTCATCTGACTGTTCACAGGATCACGCATGAACTGATGGGCCAACTCGCACATCGCGAGCTCACTTTTAGGGACAACACCATGACGGTCGTACAAATGGGAGAACTTATTGATCTTGTGGACAGCGGGAGAGTTACAGGTAGCTCTCAGTTGTAACGGCCTTAAAATCCTTTTGTTGATGCTAATTTTGCACAGGTTCCTCGGGAAAAACCCTCCTTCGCCACATGCTTGATCATCCGTTAATCAGCAGTCCGAGTCAACTAGCCGAAGAGCTTGGGCTCCTCGCCGTTAGCCAAGGCGGTAATTACATTCAGGACTGGTGTAATCAGGCGATCGAGGCGATGCCCAACGAGTCTTCCTCTGCTAGAGAGGGCAATTCGCGAGTGTTGGAGCGTATACTCGGTCGGGTGATGAAAATCAGCAAAGGCCGAGCGGACGCTCAAGCTACGCGGGCTATGTTGACAGAGATGTTGCAAAAACAAAAGTGATTTGGGTTTGTTTTCCTTGTACTATTATACAGTTAAAGCGCCCGACTATCTGTTGTTGATTCATGATGCACCGAGTTTAGACGGTAACCTTTGACTCCAAGAACTCGTTCCATTCCTTTTCCAGCCACGAACTGCTCACCTGGTCCTGTTTCAGACCATCCCAGAGTACGGTGGGAGACACGTGAATGCCGTTCTGACGAGAGAATTTGACTATTTGCACAGGGAGTCAGATGTGTATAATCAAAAAAGCAGCAAGCACAAACCTGTGTATTTCAAGTCATCTGTAACATCCACACCACCGTTAGGGGACGACTTGAGCTTGACCAGATTGCCGAACTGAGCGCCCTTGTCTTGGCCGATCACGCTTTCAGCGAGCTGCTGAAGGCTCTCTCGGATTTGGATTGGCGTCTTGGTGGAAGTTGGGATGTCAAAGTACTTCTCCTGATCGGCAAAGAGCTGCAGATTGGAAGCGAATGCGAATCGACGTTTGCGTTTGCCAGGAAGAGGCACTGTGCGACTTACTGCCAACGAGAAGGGCCAGAAATGGTCTGGAGAAACACGGGCAACTGCGATCCCAGCCTCGTGCACGAAGGTGGAAGACGAGTGCCATGGCTGGACTTGCGGTCTGAAAATGACCTTCACTTTGCCGTGGTACTTGCCTCCCTCTTCGAAGAGCGGCTTCAGGACGGTGTCGATCGCCTTGGACATTTTGGCGCTGAAAGGGCACACATAGTCCACTAAGCATGAAATCAGTGATTGAGATCAACTTGTGCGGTTGAGTTCTTTACAGAAGATATCGAGCGTATGCGGAGCGTCAGCACGCCCGGCGATGATGAGTGGACGGAGTGAAGGCTGGAGAGCCATGTGAATGACGGTCGGACTGTTGGGTTCGGGGCGCGTATAAAGCCCACTATGTCATCTCGAATCGTATTTATACTTGTCCGAGAGCATCTGATTGTAATGACACCATCTGCGCGTCAAATCAGCTATCGAGGCCCCCCAAGTGGCGCACCGGTCCAATGGCTGAAGCTGGGAAAGATTCAAAGAACACTGGTGCGGTCAGTACTGCTCTCGGGTCTCTGGCAGTGGGCACTCTAGCACTCGGCCCGGTCACGCGGAGCGCGGCTGTAGCCTCCTCTCTCGTCCTCCACCGACACTGCTACATAATATCCAGACTTGTACTTTCTGCATCATTTCAGTGTAGTTCTAACTACAAAGGCCTTCACATTTGATATTCTCGTTTGCTCTATGCCGTCCACATTTCATACGTTCCTCGTCCAACTGGATGAGGCCCTCATGGCAAACAATGGTCCTACACTCGCATACCTCCTCCGACCGACGAGCCCACATGGGAAAGACCTTGTCAAGGAGTTCCGAAACCCAACTGTACGTACTGCTTAAAACACTGTCCATCAGCCCTTTTTCTGAGCCCCTCCTTTTAGGCGGCTTCACTCGCAGTGTTCAAGGGAAAGCTGGAGTCCCCTTGGGACGAAATTGCGATACAGTACGTGTTGGTGGTGAGCAACATTGCGAAAAAGAAAGCGACGGAGGCGTTCAAGGAGCAGTCAACCTTAGTTTCGTGCGTTTGCCTTGTGCCACATGTTGTCGCGAGACTGACCGCTGTACGTGCCCACCAGTCTGTTCTACCGATACTTCATCCAAAACACCGGGTGGACCCTGCCTACGCTGTTCGTCCTCCTCAGGGACCTGAGGGATCTGGCGGTTGATGTGCGTAAAATGATGAGTTGTTGCCACATCCGCGTCTGATGCAAAGTCAGGCTGACTCGCAAGCCAAAGATGATAACCAGGTCAGCGATTCTATGGAAGAGGCCGCTCGCGTCATCTCGAAGGCGTTCGGAAACTGTATGACCGACCGGTGAGCCCGCAGTTCTTAGCAGACTGAAACGCTCGATTGACTTGCTTTTAGCAACTCGCCCTACGAGGAATCGCGAAAATGGGGGATCTACTACGTCGTCGGACTAGTTTTGAAAACCTACTTCCGGGTATGACCCTATATCAGACGTTTTCTCAGCCACTCACGCCGTAATTGCTACAAGGTAAAACGAATTGCTCTGTCGAAGAACATCTTACGAGCTCTGGAAAGTAACACGGATAGGCCACCGCTCGAAGCCTACCCCAAAGCGCATCAGGTTACCTTCCGGTATTACAACGCAATGTACAATTTCTTGAATGAAGAGTACGCGAAGGTAAGCACCTTCATCTTTTTTTTTTTT
>JAZHGK010006796.1:0-10181 GCA_037855215.1 Waitea zeae | reverse complement strand
TCAACAGCCGCCGACAAAGCCATACCCCTTTCTCTTGCTTCTTTGCTTTCGTCCCTAGCATCTTCGCGATATATAAATCTGGTGACATTTGGAAAGTGTTCAAAGAGCCCTTGTGCAAGCTCCTGAACGCTGGGGTCTTCCGGAACATCCCCAAAATGTAACCACACCCTTTCGGAGGTCGTCGGAAAGTCGTGGTCAAGCAAACAAGAATCAGGGCGCAGGACGACTGGGAGTTTATCAATGTCAGGAAAACGATGCAATGCAAGTCTAAAAGTAGGTAGCGAAACGGGGATGGGTTGGACAGCTTCAAAGGAGCAAAGCTTGGGAACACTGGTCATGAACGTCGCAAATTCTTTGTCGGATGGAGCATGAACAGATCCAAAGGGCACAGAGAACTGAGCAAGTTCCGGTAGCTCTTGCAGAGGCCGGTACATTTCCATGAAGTCAAGACGATTGGAATCTTCACGTCTGTCATACAACATCCTTGACCCTGCCGCTACCACAGAAATTCTTGTTCGAGAGTTGTGCCGAGTGAGAACACCTATAAACTCCTGTAATTCTTTTGCCTGGACGGTTTTCTCAAAGCGAAAGTTTATAGTGTCAAGTAAAGCGGAGGATATTGCCGAGACAAAAACAGACATATCGGTCAGAGACTCTATCCAGATGGAGAAACTGCTCAGAGCTGGAAACCCCTGAGTCTTAGCCAGTGGGCTAGTATCCACAATCTCGTTGTTAATTGAGAGATGAGAGAGACAAGAGAGTCTCGCTACGTTTGCTATTTCAGCTGGTGGACGAGGGGAACAATCCAGTTCGAGCGATCGAAGGCCCTGCAGTCTGGACGCGGCTTTTGTGCAAGAGACGTCCAAGCCACTCTGCAATTTGTCGTTGTGCGCATTGAGCCTTAATTTAAGGTCGGTTAAGGTGGAGCCATCCAGCGCGTGAACGGCGTTTGTCCAGGATTCCGCATCTAGGTCTACGCCATAAGGCAGGCTCACGTGGAGAGTGATCAGTTGGTTCCTCATGTGCTGCTGAATGATTCGGGCAATGTCGTTGTTGTATTCCTCCCCAAACTGCTCAAGCTGGCAGGAGAGATGTGTCAGATTGGGAAATATCGGACCGAAATTGGCACCGTATTGGATCAGCGCACGCAGGATAGGGATGTCGGTGCTTCTCACGAACTCGCCAGGCCTACTGAGCACAAAACGATGCTGGAGGCTGAGCTTTCGAACACGACGAGCGTATTGCTTGAACCGAGGTCCAACCCAGTCCTTTTCGACAAAAGTCACAGAAGAAGTTGTGTCACCTGTCTGCAGTGGGCCGCCCCTGCTTCGATCAGCCTCAGGAGCACAATAGAGCCGTGGGTGAAACGAACTCACGGCTGCGATTCCGGGGCGATGGCTCTCAGCGCATTCCTCTCTAATTCTCTCAGGCAGACATCCGATAATCCCATTGAAGTCGTGGACGACACTCCACAAATGGTCCAGCGCGTGCTCTGAAAACAAGCGGTTTGTCGTCGCCAGAGACAACAAAGTACGACTGTCCTTGAAAGGTTGGAAAGACTGTACGATAGTGTAGACTATGTCAGAAACAAGTAAAGCATGCATCTGAAGGTACAATGAAGGTATCAGGGACGGTAAGTCTTTAGCGGAGTCTACGGAGAGGGCGGTGAGTCAGTGGGAGGTTACAGACAGACGGGCGCTAAGAACCAAATTTCGGGGACCGACTCACACACGGCCCGCATGTGCCTACTAGACGCCTGCTTTGGCAAGCCGCCACAAGCCGTCGACCTCCCAACCTCCCCTCCTATCCTTCGCTACCGCCTGTCCTTGCTTTCTCCCTGCTCTCGTGCTCTACCATCCTCGGCGACGACCGTCCTTCGGCCAATCAGGCAGAGATCCGCGCACCTCAATCGTATCATCGGACAAGACCCTAACGATTTACCTCTACAGTCGCGCCTCTGGTGTGGTGGTTGAGGATTTCATATGCCGGCCGAACGATGCCCACCACTGTTTGACTAACCCTCAAGTGTACACAAGGAATAAGGTGAGCGTTTTATGGGGGGGTTAGAACATGTATGTCTTCGCCTGCCACCATTCCTGCTCCTAAATTTCGCCCATCGAGCGTCGAGGAGCCCGCAACCAGTGTGTCCCGTGGTACCCGCCTTCAAACACCCTCCCACCTTTGTCTGTCACCTCATTGGTATCATTCACGCTCTATGTTCCACCCCTTCTGCTCTGCCGGCTATTGCATGCGCCCCGAGGATACGCACGCGCCCATGCTTTGAGGATATGGTTTCTCACCCTTCCGCGTGTTTTGCAGCCCAGGTCGTGTTCTCAATTCTTTGCTTATTTTGATGTATTGTGTCATAACTAGCTTTTCGAATTATGCACCCACTTTTCGCATCAAAAAGTCGCCGTCCGTGTAGGAATCACGCTCGTGAGATTTTCTATAACGCTTCCCTTGTCCTAGTCCTACCGGCCTCACCTGAGAGCGATGACTACACTATGTGCACGCAGTAAGCCCCTCCCCCCGCCTATGCGATCCAATTCCAACCTTTCCCTCCACCTTCTCTGCTGGCCTGCGTTTCTGTCTCGCGCAAGACCCACCTCCATCGCTGCCACATTTTATTCGGCTGACTGGACAGATATCTACCCGCCAGAAACGTACCGCCAGGCCACTCCCTGATGGTTTGCCTCAGCAGATGCACCTCCAAGGCAACAACTGAGGAGCCTGTATGGACCGCCGCACACCGCCAAGTGACGTCGACCGCCAGCGTCGCCGACCGTCGGGAGAGAAGGCGACTGAGGGGAGGGCTCCGCAATTATTGAACGTACGTACCTTTGCCCAGCCGCCACACTCACCTCCGAACCTTGCTCGTCAAACACTAAGCTTGCTACCAGCGTATCTTTGCCTGTTTCCCGACCACTCACGCCCTGCCGCTTCTGCCATGTCACCCATCATGCGCACCATGAGGATCATCTAGCATTCGCCTTACTGCGACAAGTTTTTCTGCTCTTTTCTCGCGTTTTTGAGCCTTCTGTTCTCTCCCCCACATTCCCTTTTATCGTAGCGTACGATGTTGTAGTTAGGGCAACAATTTGACATCTACGTTTTCCTTCACACGAAAATTCATAGCCCATGTCCGGACCTCTGACCTGCTCGCTCCTAGAACGCAGCTGAGAGAGTCAGCAGCGCGCCTATGAGTCAAAACCCTTCGATTTCTCGGGCCTCACCTGAGGTCGAGACTACATTAGTTCTTAGTGCAACTCACTCTTCCCACCCCCAGCTTTGGATGAGATCAGCAACTTCAGCACGGTAGCCTCTTGGCTCGGCTTCCGGCAATCAGCTTCAGCACTCCACGTTTGGCATTCGACGTTAGTCTTCTCTATTACTTTTGCATTTGTACCGATCACCACCTCATACAGTCCACCAACTCACTCGTACCACCATCTGACGCCCTCCAAGGTCTATTAGGTTGGCTTCCCAATATCACACTTTCCTACCGCATCTGATTATTACTTATCCGGACTTCATCTCACTCCGTCTCTTGTAAAATTGCTATCTTAAAAACATAGTAACACTGAATTTTCATCCGTGCTTCATCATTTGATATAACTTCACAAATTTCAATGGTCGTTGTCGCATCCATAAGGGATCAATCAAAGGGATCTGGATGAAAATCATCATCGCTTTCCTCACCAAATGAATTCGGGATGATGAAATTAAATGAATTCGGCTGATGAAGATTAAATGTCGGGCTGATGAAGAATCAATAAAGATGCTTTATATGGCTCGATTGACGGGAGCTTACTAGGTGTCTTGCATCAAACGTTCAGCTGCCTCCAATATGGCCACGCCCCTCGCTTTTGCTTCTTCGTTTTCATCTACCCCATCTTCGCAGTATACAAAGCCGGGGGCATTTGGGAATTGTATCAAAAGTCCTTCGGCAAGTTCTTCAATACTAGGGCTTTCTGGAACGTCCATAAAGTGTACCGATATCTTTTCAGAGGTTGCCGGAGAGTCGTCATCAAACAAACAAGAATCAGGGCGCAGAACGACTGGTAGTTTGTCAGTGTTGGAGAAACGACGTAATGCATATCTGAAAGCAGGCAGCGAAACAGGAATGGGTCGGACATCCTCAAATGAGCGAAGCCTAGGAAGGCTGGTCACGAACGCCACAAACTCTTCGTCGGTTGGAGCACGGACAGATCTAAAGGGCACCGAGAACTGAGCGAGTTCTGGTAGCTCTTGCAGGGGCCTATACGTTTCCATAAAGTCAGGCTGCTCGGAATCTTTGGGCGAGTCCTCGAAGGACATCCTTGCCCGTGCAGTTACTTCAGATATTTCTTTTCGAGAGTTGTGTCGAGATAGAACGCCTATAAACTCCTGCAATTCTTTCGCCCGAACGTTATTCTCATAACGAAATTTTAAAGACTCAAGAGACGTAGAGGATATCGCCGAGACAAAAATTGACAGGTCAGATAGTGACTCTACCCAGACGAAAAACCTGGTCAAAACTGGAAATCCCTGAATTTTAACAAGTGGAATAGGATCCAAAATCCCGTTCTCAATTGAAAGATCAGAGAGAAGAGAGAGTCTAGCTATGCTTGCTATCTCAGTTGGTGGACAAAGGGGGCAATCCAATTCAAGTGATCGAAGACTCTGTAGTCTGGACGCGGTTTTTGTACAAGCTGCATCCAAGCCGCTCTGCAGATTTTCATCATCCACGCTGAACCTTAGTTGTAGGCTGGTCATGCTGGAACCATTCAGCGCATGAACGGCGTTTGTCCAGGATTCCACGTCTTGGGCTACACCATAAGGCAAGCTCACGTCCAGAGTGATCAGTTCGTTCGCCATGTGCTGCTGAACGATTTTGGCGATGTAGGTGTTGCATTCTTCACCGAAATCGTCCAGCTGGAAGGATATATGTGCCAGATTGGGAAATATTGGACCGAAGTTGGTGCCGTATTGGGTCAACGCACGTAAGATAGGGATGTTGGCGCTTCTCACGAACTCGCAAGGCTGGCTGAACAGAAAATGGCGCTGAAGGCTGAGCGCCCGAACACGACGAGCGTATTGCTCGAATCGAGGTCCGACCCAGCCCTTTTCCGCGCAAGTTACAGAAGTAGCGCTACCTACCTTGAGTGACCAAAAAGCCCGCTCCGATGAGGCCCAAGAACGATAAAGTCGTGGGCGAAATGTACTTACAGCTGTGATTCCGCTATCTGCGTATTCCTCTCTTGTTCTCTCGGGCAAACATCCAATAATCCCATCAAAGTCTTGGATAACACTCCATAGATGGTCCAACGCGTGCTCTGAGAACAAACGGTTTGTGGTTGCTAGAGAAAACAAAGTATGTCTGTCTCTGAAAGGCTGGAGGGTTTGCACGATAGTGTGGACTATGTCAGAAACAAGTAAAGCATGCATCCGAAGGCGGTGCAGTGCACCAGGGTAGTAAGTCTTCAGTGGTGTCTAGAAAAGTCAGGCAGCAGGAGATGGGCGACAGGAGCAGATGGGCGCTAAGAACAGTTCCGACACGGGCTGGGGATGTACCTACGGGGATGTCTGCGGTTGGCCCACACTTTTCACCCGGGGCAATGCCTGGTCACCACTCCGATATTTGAGTATTGGTTGCTTGCGGAAACTGAAAGTCTATGAGGCCGGACTTCCACTGCGGGACCCTCTGGTAATAGCGACAAAGTAATATATTAAAAATAGCGAGCGTGTACAATTTATACGAGTTCGATACGATAGAAGGAACGGTATGAGCCGGACCTGTAGGGCCTCGGCGTCGCACAGGTTGCCACAAGTCGGAGCGAGTGCCCGTCGGGTGGGCGGGCATTGCGCACGGCTGGGCAGGGATCGGTGGGTGTTGGTGAGAACGGTGAGCGAGCGAGCCTGCGCAGAAAACCGTGATCAACGCGATGTGGAGAGCCGGGGTTCTGAGGTCCTGGGTTTGGCATTTTCAAGCCTTGACATTCCTACTCTTCCTGGTGCGAGCTCTTGTGAGTTCCTGCCCGTTGCGTGTGTTGTGATATCGCGCTGCGGTGGGTGGGCGGGCGGGCAGCACGAAAATAGCTAGGGATTCACGGTGAAGCCAGGTGATGTGGCGGAAGGGAAGCGGTGCTGTCTCTCCGTCCGGCACTTGTCCTCACAGACGCCTGTGGGCGCGGTCACCCGCTCCGCGTCAGTGCCCTCTCCGCTTGCTCGCCGTCTCCTAACTCTCCCATCTATCTTCTCTAATCGTCTGCTTTCCTCTCTGTCTCGCGCAAGGCTCACCTCCATCGTTTCCACGTCTTCCTGTGCACCTGTGTTTTGGTCGACTAGACAGATATTTATTCGCCTGAAACGTCCTACTGGGCATTGAACGCCCTATAGGCGCTTGCCTCTGCAGACGACCTCCAGGACAGCAGCCGAGGGGCCCATATGGACGACTGCGCGCCGCCGAGCGATGCTAATCGCTAGTTTCGTTTACCATCAAAGGAGAACAAAGATTGAGAGGAAGGTCATGAAATTGTTGAACGTGCGTACCCTTGTCCATAACCACCACTCGCCTCCGAACTCCGCTCGTCAAATATCAAGCCTGCAACCAACATGTACCACAGCGTCTGTGGCCGGGTACCCTGCTGCTGCCGTCTACTGTCCCGCATGCTGCGTCCTGTCACTTCTCCCGCGCCGGATGTTGTCGGCATTGCAGGGGCGTGAATGTGCCCAAGGTTTGAGGTTGAATTTTCTTGTTCATCCGCACATTTCATAGTCCCTAAGCGCCTTCTTATTTTTCCTTTTATTTTACCATGTTTTGTAGTAGACAACAGACCAATCTTCACTCCGTTTCATTTTACACCAAAACTCATTGTTTGAGCCAGCACCTCTGATCTACTTTCGCCTAGCAGGTGGCGACCGCGCAACTAAGCGGTACGTTCGTGAGTCTTGTCATACTCTTTTTTTGGCCTACCACTCTCGCCGGGAAATGTCAACTACAATCGCTTCATAAACTCTTAGAATCGGTTTCTTAACTATCCCTAAGGGATCGATCAAAGAGGCCCATCCTCAAACCGTAATCACTGTCCGACTCTGTGACGCATTCGGGCGCCTCGTCGCTACTTGCCTGCGTTTCCTTTCAACTTTCACATCACTCCCTAAATTTCTCTTCATCTTCCATCTCGTTCTGACTTGTATGGCTCGCCGCTTACCCTTCTCATTCTACAACGTTCTTTACCTTTCGTGTTGATCTGCAATGCTCTCACTCCAATCTTGTGGTTTCAGTATGCATACGGCTAATTGTTTTATAGGCTACGATAAACTTTTCCTAATCCGGAGCTTTCCCACTTCTTAGCTTTCGGCCTGAGGTCTCTTTCGTGCCACCCAGCACGGCTTACGTGTCCCCCCAGGATAAACTCATCAGACACTGGATGACTATCTAACAACCACTGAGCAAAAGTTCTTCGGACAAATGATTCATGAAAGCTCACCTAACATCTCGCCTTAAATGTTTAATTGTCATCTCCAGAGCCCTGCCCCTCTCTTTTGCTTCTTCCGTTTCATCTGCAGCATCTTCGTAATATCCGAAATAAAAGCAACGTGGAAATTGGTCCAAGAGCCCTTGGGCAAGTTCTTGAATACTAGGGTGATCTGGAACGTCTCTGAATTCTATCCCTAGTATTGATTCAGAGGCTACCAGGGTGTCGTCGTTAAGCAAACAAAAGTCAGGACGGAGGACGACTGGCATATTACGAGTATCATGAAAACGACGCAACGCAAGTACAAAAGCAGGTAACGAAACAGGAATTGGTCGGATATCTCTGAATGAGCAAAGATTGGGCAAACTATTCATAAACGATACAAATTCTTCATCAGTTGACGCGTAGACAGTTCCAGTATAGGGTACCGAGAAGGCAAGAAGCTGTGGTAGTGCTTTCAGAGGCGCATATGTTTCCATGAATTTAAGAGGCTGGAAATCCAAGTTGCGTTGACCATAAAATGTACAAGTTGACATTGTGGAAGTGTCTACCACACGAATATTTGTTCGAGAATTATGCTGACTCAGAATGCTTATAAACTCTTGCAGCTCTTTTGCCTGAACACTTTTGTCATGCCAGCACATCATCATATCAAGCGATGCGGAGGATATTGCTGAGACAAAAACAGACAGATCGGATAGTGAGTTTACCCAGACAAAGAACCAATTCAGAGCTGGAAACCCCTGAGTTCCAAGGAGCAGGCTAGTATCCAAAACTGCGTTATTAATTGTAAGATCTGATAGATGAGAGAGACTGGCTATGCTAGAAATTTCAGCTGATAGAGAAGGAGAACAATTTAGTTCAAGTAGGTGAAGGCTTCGTAGTCTAGCCGCAGCTTTTGCACAGGCGGCGTCCAAATCACTATATACTTTATCATCGTGTTCGCTAAATCTTAGTTGTAGCTTAGTTATGCTGGAGCTGTTCAACATATTAATAGCGTTTATCCAGGATTCCACATCCAGGGCTACGTTAAAAGGCAAGTACACGCGGAAGGTGATCAGCTCGTTCATCATGTGCTGCTGAACGATTTTGGCGATGTCGTCATTATGTTCTTCACCAAATTCCTCCAGCCAGTAGGAGAGGTGCACGAGATTGGGAAATATTGGTCCAAAATTGGCACCGTATTGGGCCAGCACGTGTAGGGTCGAGATGTTAGCGCTTCTGACAAGCTTGCAAGTCCTTTCGAACAGAAAACGACGCTTGAGGTCAAGACTTCGCACGCGACTGGCATATTGCTTAAACCGAGACTCAACCCAGCCTTTTTCCATGGAAGTCACAAGAGCGGCACTAACTGTCTCGAGTAACTAAAGAATCCGCTTCATCAGTCCTAGGAGTGAAAGCGCTATATATGGGTAGGATACACCTACTTCTGCGTTTCCGCCGGTGTAGTGCATATCAGTGTACGCTGCTCTTGGTTTTTCAGGCAAGCAACCGATAATTCCATCAAAGTCGTAGATGACGCTCCACAAACGGTCCAACGCGTAATGCGAGAACAAGCGGTTTGTCGTCGCCAGAGATGATAAAGTGTACCTGTCCTCAAAAGGCTCCAAGTACTGTACGATAGTACAGACTATATCAGAAACAAGTAAAGCATGCATCTGAAGGTACAGTGCAGCAGAGTGGTAGGTTTTTGGCGGATCTTAGTATAGGGGTCAAGTGGCAAGATGGGAGGCGGAAGCAGATGAGAGCTGAGAACCAAACCTCAGGGATTGACGCCTTGCACATGAAAAGTGAGAGCTTCCCGCACAGCCAAAACAGCAGGAGCAGTGACCATGCAGAAATATGCACTTGCTTACATCATCCAGAGCTCTTTTTTTTTAAAAAAAAAAAAGAAAAAGAAAAAAAGAAAAAGCAGAAGACCCTACCTGAGCACTTGGTACCAAAGTGTCTAAAATCAGTCTGATAGAGCTTGGAAGACAACGGAACTCAGCGCCTGGCGGAACACATAGACAGCGGCACCTTTGAAAGGTGCGTCTGAAGTTGGAGCGAACTGAGGTGCGGTGGCGGTGGTGTGATTGTTGTGTTCATTCTCCCACTTATTTGACACGAATGATGGTTAACGCAACAAAACTCGCTAGAAGCTGGACGTTTACAGACAGAGATATTGGAACTTAGTCAGTGCTTGAGCCAGCTCAGACACAATGAAATAGGAAATGTGGTAAAGAAATACATGAGATAGATATTAATAACAAACGGCGTCTGTACACAAGAACCGACGATCAGGACGACGAGCAAAATGAATGTTACAACTGAGAGACAGATAGCAGCGTGATGCCTCCCGTGCTATGGACAAAGGCAGCGATGCTACTGGATGCACAAAAGTATCCCCGTCGTTCGGGTGGTATCCAACACAGGCGCTTTGAGCCTTGGTTGGATGATCGCCTTGCTTCTAGCCATCCAAATCGTCTGTCAAAACTGAGAACGGAAGACGGGAGACTAGCAAACAATTGAGGCGAGGACTGTCCATCGTGGTTTGTAGTAAGGGGAGGAAGCTGGTCTGCATGCCACAGGCGCCGACAACCAGTGTCATCAGTGGAAATGATTTGTGTGTTACTGCTAGAGAATGCAACAGACGTCACAGCGCTGGTATGGCCATCAAGCTTGGCAAGTGCGCCGCCGGTGATTACATCCCACACTCGCACAGTCTGGTCGGACGAGCCA
>JAZHGK010006794.1:0-10116 GCA_037855215.1 Waitea zeae | reverse complement strand
CCCCCCCCCCGATCATAACTCCGTCAACGCCCGAAACCGTGCTATCGGACGAAACTTTTCCTGACGAATCTTCAACATACTGGTTCTTATCGGCTTTCAAACATTCAGGTTGTGTCTGGATGCGACATGCACTCCGTGAAGTGCGCTCGCAGCAAGTCGAAACACAGGGCCTCTCGCACGAGCAGGCGAGTCGCGAGGCCAGGGTACCACTCCGAATTACAGCACAGGGGTGACGAAACCTTGAAGATGATCTTCTGTCCTGTTACTAAATTTGGCGATTCGATCCTGATTTCTCTCAAAGGTTGTCTCATGCACAAAAAAAAAAAACTTTCATCTTTATGCCGCCTTCATCAAATGAAAAAACCAGGGTGAACTCGTTTGAATGAGAGCACACGCCACGATCCAACACACCCAAACGCAAATGAACCCACCAATTTGTCTACGGCCTGACAGATCAAGCTGCCCCCCACGACCCACCCCCCCAACCGTTAGTTTTTTTTTTCTTCCGTCCAAGCGCGCTTGGCATAAAAATTATCGACATCCCTTTTTACTCGACCGAGCGGTGGTGCTCAAAGTTCTCGGTTTTTTATTCAGCTGCAGCATCCTTTGGGAAGGGAAGGTCGAACACGATCGTGGCGTCCAAGAGACGCAGTGCTTTAGAACAATGATGCTCCACCGACGTAGGGGAGCGGTCAGACGACCACCGGTCCCCCACCTCGTGCAAACCCAACAAAGTTGCTGCGGTCGCCTGCCAGAAAACACAAGGGTGGTCGTGTCTAGGGTTGGGGATCAGACCACAAGCGTCACAGCTATTTTTTGTTGCCGCCACACGAGAAATTTTCGATTTCTTTTTCTGGCCACATCGTGAAAGGTTATTGGACGGGCTCGCCCGTTTCAGGCGTTTCACTCGTCGAGATCGGTACTGGACTTCAGGCACATGAGTGCCTTTGGGGAGTGTGCCACTCAATCATAATGATAATAAAAACTTCGACGAGGGCGTCTTGCTCCCGTCAGCCACAGATCTGTCATTTGGCGCAAGTTTAAGCGATCGGTGCCTCTTCTAGGGGCGGGGCTCCCAAGAACACCTCCGATCCAATTCGCAAATCTATTCCCGACTGGTTTTCGACACAAGCTGTCTCGAAAGGAAACGGACTCTGGCGGCCGACGGAATTAAATTCAACACTACCGATATCTGCTAACATCACATATCACCAGAATCGAGGGCTACATGCCGTGTTCAACGTCAAGAAAAAAAAGGCTGGGCACTCTAGCGCCCTTCTAAACGTGCAACACGAGGAAATAAAACAACAACAAGAGATCAAAAAAGGAAACAAGAATGCGAGTAACGAACGTGCTAGTTCGGGCGCTGCAAATTATGCAAGATTATCTGCACAGCGCGCCAACTCGGAAAAAAACATCTACGAGTGCTAAAAGTCTATGGGTGAAGCCGCCAAGTACAACTATGCTAGTACGTCCCCGTTGACATGCTCGAGGGCAGGGAAAAGGGTAGAGAGGAACTTGGATACTCCCTCAGCCCCAGCTAATCTGGTGGGAGTAGCGAGCCAAATATCCCGGAGAGCAGGCTGTCCCAGAGCGGAGGGAACGCCTGATGAGGGTTTCGTGAGTGCTGCGAGTGAGGTGCGCGAACTGACGTCTATGGAGACCTCCAAGCGCTCGAGCTTGGGCGCCTCGCGAGCTATCTCGACGAGCGCGCCGAATGTCGCACGAGGGCGCCACACCCACCCCTGCTCATTCTCGAAGCACGCCGGCGGGGTGTGGAGCGCGAGACGCGTGAGCGCCGGCCACGCCCGCACAAGCCTCGCGAGCTCGCCGTCGTCCAGCGCGTGGGGGACGTTCAAATCGAGGGTCACGCTCCGGAGCGAGGAGAGAGAGAGAAGTGGGGCGAGCAGTGCGGGTGCAATCCATTCGTCTGGGCTCGCCGGCGCATCCTCGTGTTCGGGGTGGTGCTCGACCGCGAGTTCGCGTAGGGACGTCCGCCCGGCAACGGCGACGTGCCGAATAAGAGAGGGCCAGTCCGGCTGCGACTCGAGCGCGCTGTCCCTGTCGGCGATGACGTCCAATGAGAGGCGGCGTAGGACGCCTGGTGCGAGGCGGTTGAGCAGCCATTCGATGAGAGCGGGCCGGGCACGGATAGTCAACTCCTCTAGAGCGGTAAAGATAGGGGTCGACGCAGGCAGATCGGCGCTCGTTATGTGATCTGCACGGATGTTGAGCGAGGTGAGGGAGGGAAAAGCGCACAGCGCTGCGATGGTCGTCGACGAAAGGGAGGATCCTGACTGGCAGGTGAAGGACTTGAGCGACGACATAGACGCGATCACGGCGTTGGTCTGTTCAGAAAGCCGACCGCGAATGTGGATGTTCGTGAGCTCCGGAGCCATCCCACGAGCGAGCGACAAAAAGCCGCGAAGCGCCTCCTCGCTCGAAACGACGACTTTTGACTGGCTAAGCCGGATGCGGAGTGTTTGAAGTTTGGGCGAGAGGGCGAGGCAGCTGCTGCTGTTCGTGAATCCGGAAGACGATAGCTGCGTTTCGATGAGGTTCGGTAGGAGAAGGACGCGGGTGTTGGGGACGCAGAAAGGAGCGAGAGCAGAGATTGAACCATGGAGAGGGAAATGCTGGTGCTGTGCGAGATATTTGACTCGTTGTGCGTACATCATGAATTTCGCTTGCTCGGATTCAGTCATCTCGCGTTCTAAACACTATACGCAAATCTTAATTGGAGTCGGCGAGAAAAGTATATATCCCCACTTACATAGACACCCTCAGCGTTGTAGGTCCCCGGAACCAGTGCCATGATAGGTTTGATTGAGGGCAGACGGGTCCAAAGTAAATCGAGAGCGGGATCGGTGAATGCCCGACATGTCCGGGCGAGCTGGTAGAGCTGCCATCGATAGTCCTCAGGGGAGGTATCCTCATCCAAGCACTGATGAAAGATGGGTCTCAAAATCTCGTCGACAAAAAGTGCGGGGTGCATGGTTGGGGACAAGAGAGAAAGACGGTGACTGGTGCGGTTGGTGTAGGCGACTGTGACGTGTCTATGGGAGAAATATATGGATCTAGAAGTGAGGAGCCAAGGAAAAGTCTAATGGTATAAACAACAACAGAAGTCACAAAGCAAGTAGACCAAGCAAGTCCGCCTAATATATTCTGTCGGCAGAATGTTTGCTGTTTGGAGGCAAGAATCCGGTTGCGACGGTACAGAAGCAGTGTTGGGATGGCCTGTTAGACGGGTAACCGAGAAAGCTAAGAGTAAGAAGCGGAGAATAAAGAAGATAACAGAGTATCTCTAAAGGTCTAAAGGAAGCTCTAAAGTGTCAAAGGACGGGTATAAGTGGCCTCTGTAGGTGGGCCACGAAAGCCTAAGCGACGGTAGAAGAGGAAAAAGTGCAGATAGGCGCCGAGACATGAACGGGGCAAAAAAAAGAGCACTTCGGTCAACTCCGGTTTGGCTTTTCCCAGTGACCTCAACATGCACGGATGCACGACTAATTCTTGCTCACGACCAACAAAAGTTGTTAAGCCTCACAAATACGCAAGCTGCGCTGGAGCTTACCCTCCCGCCTCATACAATCAGCGAAAATACTTGATATCACTCACCTTCACATGACTTTCTGTACAATCAATGCTCCGATGAGGCTGGATCACCTACATAATATGCAATCTCAACAACGAACTCGTGTTTCTGTTTTCTCTTTCGCTGAATGTGCCTCATATGGGCTAGATAAGCCTAGCGTAAAAGCTGAAAAGTCTACACGCCTCTTCACCTGTACTGTGCCATGTCAAGAAGATAGCCAAGTGGAGCTGCTCTCTGAAGACCGGTCTGAGAGCGACATCCGGACCTTCACTGCCACGTCATGGCTAAACCAATACAACTCTGATAACGCTTGATGGTTGAATGGCTGAACGCATACAATTTTCGAGGCAGAGCTTATCACAGCGACGTCACTCCCCTCGCCTTCGCCCACTTACTTCTTAAGGCAAACAGGGAGATGAATTCGGGACCGACAAACTCGTCCCGACGCCGCCAGCATTTGATCCGCTTTGCCATCCAGATCTCTCGCTAGTCCGATCTCGTACGTCCTCGAGCTTAATACTAAGACTCTTTCATTATCGCCTCTGGGCCCTCGCGGATCGCCGGCGGCGCTCTGGGTTCTCGGACCATTCTGTCAGCAGCGCGGAATGAACCCGTTCGAGTCAACCATCGGTTTGGCTCAGGTTTATGCCTTTCTTTTTTTCCACACTTTTGTTTGTTTGTCTTTCCCACCACATGGGATGTGGACGGGCTTTTCTTCGGACTTGGCACCGGCGGCAGTAACGGACGCGTGCAAGATATCCCCGCTTTTGTTTTGATGGTTTGATTGTGAGTTTCGCAAAAGTGCTTTTCTGTGCCTTGCAAGAATATTCTCCTCTGTCACGCTCGAATCTGTCCCTGGGAGCTTTTCATCCGAGCTTTGTGATCTGCCACGGACGTGTGACGTTTGCCTTCTCCTCGGGCCACCCGATGAGAAGAGGGATCCACATCCAGAAAAGACGCAGCCGACGAAAAAAAAAACACCGGGAGGGCCTAGAGAAGACTGAATTTTTTCTTGAAAGCTCGTTCGGGCTTCCTGCAGAAAGAATCAGCTGAATGGGTGCACGGGCCTCCGTTCACGAGTGTGCGTCACTTCCCCACCTCCACTGACAGAAATTCTTGAAACCGAATCGAGAGCTAAACAAAATATCCCTTCTTCAGAAAAAGAAAAATGAACGCATCGAACTGATCGCTCTCACTGCCCACCCTTTTCTTCGCGGATTCTTCGGAAAGATTCACCGGCCCGCCCCCCACAAGGTCTGCGGTGCGTCAGTGGAGGTGCATGGTCCGCTCCCCGCCTTCGTTTTCGTTGATTATTTTTGTTTTTCTGTCGATGAGCCCTGTGTGTATATAACTGAATGGGTTGATGATAATAATGACCTTTCCCGCCCCCTTCCCTCCCCCCTGCTGCGCTTGTTGCCCCACCATCTGCGATGAGAGGGCCGTGCGGTTCTTTGGATACTACTTCTCCTTGTTGATGTACGCTTAGGCTCTCACGCTTGGGCACGCTTACCCACTTGCTCGGTCTCGTGCTATACTTGGCCCATACCAAGCATGCTCTTTGGCTTTGGCATGCAGCCCATTTGTTGTGGCTGTTGATTCGGCGATGGTCCTCCGAATTTTGAACGCCAGTTGGGTGTGCGCAATCCTATCGTCCTCCACTGAGCACTTCGGATGGACCTCCTCTCGCCTCTGCCTCGGTTAGATTGGCGACCGACTGCTGCCTTCTCCACCGAGCCCTCGCCACCGATCATGCATCCAACACAATCCTCCACCTCCCTCCCTCCTCACCAACCGTCGTCGCCACCCCCGCCTCGAAGGACACCTTCCCCACCCCCTCCGCCACCCCCACTCGCAGAACTCTGCCATCCCCACCCCCGTCTCGAATCGCGGGGGCCCACTCACCGCCGACACCGCGTAGGACCGGTTCCCACACGTCCTTGATCATCAACCCCACGCCTCCCCGGCATCACTCGGCCCGAGACCATCGAAATTTTCTCTGCGGTTATTCGGACCGGTCGACCCCCGTCAACCCCGGTCGACACCGCGTCGTAACCTGCGCGGTCTACGTCGCCCGCAATCCCCCCCCCGCCTGTCCCATGTGGTTCCAGCCCTGAACGTGAATCCCCCCAACGCGGAGAATCAGCGGAGTAACTGCGGATGCAATGGCAACAAATGGATTTGGCACGACCGCTAAAGCGTGATGGGATGGGTGCACGCTCGAGTGAATGGGTGTGGTAAGTTTTTTTTTTTTTTGTGTTTTGCGGTGTCGTAACACGCGAATTCTCAACCCCACCTGTCGCGCTTAGATGGGATATCCGAAGCCCAAAGATGCCCTCTCTTTCGTTCCCACTCCTGTCTTCCATCTGGAGCGCTCGTAAACCGGGGGAGGGGCGATGGGGGAGGAGATGACGGAGAGCTGTACGTATGGGACGGGGAAGGACGTTCGGCCGACGCAGGACGTTCTAGGTCGCGCACACGCCCGCAGTCGTGCATCAAGCCGAAGACGATGTGTTGCACATGGTGCTCGACGCTTCTCGCGCCGCGCGCGTATCAGAGCCCATCCAGGGGGCTCCTCACAATCGACATACCCCCGTCTCTCTTTTTTTCCCCTTGTTTGTCTTGGCCATCGTCGCAACATTACACCGCGCCTCTTCGTTTTGCCTCAAAGAGGGACCGGGACGAGCCGCGCGACGGAGCTAATGGAGGGAGCGCGACGGAGCCGCTTGCCGAAACCGGATGAGCTCGCCGGACTGGCGGTAGCACTCATGGTGGGGAGAGGTGGGGGGGGAATCAAGTTGGGGGAGCGGGGTTGCGCAGGCGTGTCGTCCGGCCGTGCGAAACGAAGTCTCGTCGTCCGCACCGTCCGTCCTTCTCCCTTGCCGCCACACTGCGCCCGAACAGAACCTGTCGATAATGGTTGGAGGGGGGCGTCATTGCGGTGAAAGGGCGAAACTGTGTTTGTTTACGCCAAGGACAGGGCTCGGTCGGATTGTCTCCCCTTTCGGACGAGAGGACCTAGTGTTGAAGCTTACTTTGCCGAATGCGTTTCAATGATAATCATCGGTTGCAACCACCCATCAGGGCGTGACGTCACGGAATGGAATGTGACCTATCACTCTGCCGTCGGTAACCTTAACGCCGGAGGGACGTTCGTCCGGTTCCGACGAGCGGTCGTCTCCCCGATCCGGCCTTCACACGCGCACCCCACGGATTTTATTACACCTTTCTGATCGTTGTGTTCACATCAGGTGATTCGTGTGTACCTAAGAAATGTGATCGTCTCCTGTGATATCACTGTCAGAAAATTTTCTGTTTTTGAAAAAAGCGAGCAAACAATGAGTGGTTTGGAGTGAGCAGGCACAGAGAAGCGAGTTCTCCTGAAACAGAAACAGGGGCTTGGAGGGGGGAAGAGTGCCTGGGCTCCATACGGATAATCGGATGCTATGCACGGCGCACGACTTGGAGGAGATCACTCTCGTGCCTGAGTAGAAGCTTCTCTGTACTTGGGTCCCAGGATGTGTGCGCCCCCGGATCTGGGGGGGCTCGTAACGCTCAATGCGGGTCGCACAAGGTCAGCCTCGAGCGTATGCAAATCACGAAATCATGCGCTTCTTTCATCAAAGTGGTACTGAGTGATCGAATCTGGTAGGCTCAATTGCGAGGCATCTCAGTGTCGTCGTCGTCGTCGTCGTCGTCCTTCAGCTCCAACGAAACCGTACTGCTACCGAAACCGCATTATTATTATTTTTTTCTGCGAGCTCGGATCTCGGAGGACGGACATGGTCCTTCCGGGGGGAGAGGGGAACGGAGGGGAGAGGGGTCGGTCGCAACGGGGAGCGGGATCCGGGAAAATGGTTCCGGTGAGGGGCCCATCAAGTCTCCGATCAAATCTCTGACTGCCAGTTGGTGTTGTCCAGCCCTGCGGGTGCTTCCATCGTGCCATCAACCTAATTCTCAGGTCACGCGCGGCCGTATGTTCACTCGCGGGGCGGTTAGTGAATAGGTGAGAGGGACTTGGCCGTATAAAAGCTCCGTCTGGGTTCAACCTTCGCTTCCTTCGTCGTCTTCCTCTCCAGACCTCCCCACTTCTCCCCCACCTCCTCCCCCCCTCCTCACCGTCGCCACAAGAGCAAGTTCGAACAACATGCCAGGCGGTGCAGCTCCTGTTTCCTACGGCGGTGGTGGCGCCCCTCGCGTCGAGGCCCCGGTGACCATGTCGGCCTGTGAGTCTCTCAACCACCCGCATTTCTCTCTCTCTTCTCCAGTCCACTGACACCTAACTCTCTCTCTCTCTCTCCCTCTCTCTCAGACCTCACTTGTGTTTTCGCCGCCTTTGGTGGTATCCTCTTCGGTTATGACTCCGGCTACATCAACGGTGTCCTCGCCATGGACTACGTCAAGGAGCACTTCGGCCATCCTACCGGCGATCCCAAAAATCCATTCGCGCTCCACACCTGGGAAAAGTCCCTCATCACCTCCATCCTCTCCGCGGGTACCTTCTTCGGTGCCCTCTTCGCTGGCTGGTTCGCCGACGCCATCGGTCGCCGTATGGCCATCCTCGTCGCCTGCGTCATCTTCTCGTGAGTAGAGAAATCCTTCGCCCGTCGTACCTTATTCGGATGGATGAGTTCTCACCCTATCGGTCTGTTCTAGCGTCGGTGTCATCCTCCAGGTCGCCTCCACTGGCGTCGCTCTCCTCGTCGTCGGTCGTACCATTGCCGGCTTTGGCGTCGGTATCATCTCCGCCACCGTCATTCTCTACATGTCCGAGATTGCGCCGAAGAAGATTCGTGGTGCCATCGTGTCTGGCTACCAGTTCGCGATCACCATCGGTCTCCTTCTCGCCTCTTGCGTCGATGAGGCCACCAAGGACCGCACGGACACTGGCTCGTACCGTATCCCGATCTCCATCCAATTCGTAAGTTTGATCCATCCCTTTTTCTACCATCCTCATCGTTTCCTAAACTCTTTTTTTTTTTTCCTCTTTAGCTCTGGGCGATCATTCTCGGCGTTGGTCTCTTCTTCCTCCCCGACTCCCCTCGCTACTTCGTCAAGAAGGGCAACACCGAGGCCGCCATCAATGCCCTTGTCCGCGTCCGCGGCCAGCCCGCCGAGTCCGAGTACATCCAGGCCGAGCTCGCCGAGATCCAAGCCAACCTCGAGTACGAGATGTCGATTCACCAGGCCGGCTGGGCGGATTGCTTCAAGGGCGGTTTGTCCCCCTCTGGCAACCTCTACCGCGTCCTCGTCGGCACCTTCCTCCAGATGTTCCAGCAGTGGACTGGCGTCAACTTCGTCTTCTACTACGGTACCCAGTTCTTCCAGCAGTCGGGTATCAAAAACCCCTTCACGATCACCATCGCCACCTCGGTCGTCAACGTCGGCTCGACTCCCCTCTCCTGGTGGGCTATTGAGCACTTTGGTCGCCGCAAGCTTCTCATCTGGGGTAAGCTTCCACGCCTCACTCTGTATTCTTGACCGAGCCGTAGCTGATCTGGCCACAATTTTTCACAGGTGCCTCGCTCATGCTTGTCTGCCAGTTCATCGTCGCTGGTGTCGGCACTGGTCTCCCCAACTCGTCCGCCGCCTCGACCGCGCTCATCGTCTTCGTCTGCATCTACATCTTCGGCTTCGCCACTACCTGGGGTCCCGCCGCCTGGGTCGTCATCGGCGAGATCTTCCCTCTCCCGATCCGCGCCAAGGGTGTCGCTCTCTCGACCGCCTCCAACTGGCTCTGGAACTTCGTTATCGGCTACATCACCCCCTACATGATCGAGCCCGACCAGGGCGACCTCGGTGCCAAGGTCTTCTTCGTCTGGGGATCCACCTGCACGCTCTGCCTCGCCTTTGCCTACTTCTTCGTTCCCGAGACCAAGGGCCTCTCGCTCGAGCAGGTCGACCGCATGCTCGAGGAGACCACGCCGCGCACCTCCTCCAAGTGGGTCCCTCACGACACCTTCGCGGGTGGCGCGGACCACCACGTCAACGAGAAGGAAGGCGTCGAGCACGTCTAAAGCGGTGTACGAGCCCCAACCCGACAAAAACGCGAAAAAAATACCTCGTTGATTATTCCCCTGAATTCCCTCTTCCTCGTTTACCTCTCACGTTTTATTGTCCACTTACTCTTACGGTTCTGTTTCTTCCATGTCACTCACGACTGTGCTCCGTTTAATGTAATGCTTGCCTGCCCCGTCCCGCGTCACGCCTGCCGGGTCGTGGGTTAGTCGCTTGCGCCCTTGAGTCTTCTACTGTACGGTCCACTCGAGGTTCCATCTCTACTGTTGTGCCACCTTTTTGTCTCCGATCTCAGGCGTTGTAGCATTGATCAATCGCAATAAACAATCTTGGCAAAAAAAAACATTCAAGTGTGAACGAGCTTAAGACATGTACTTGAGCAAGCGAACGTTCTCTTCGTTTATTTACCTATCAGTCTCCCTGCGGCAGTAGTCGAGTGTTGAAGGACTTATTACCAGCGAGCTTACCTCAGTTCAGCTTAACTTATATTTATGTCTTTTTGTCAA